>CM061144.1:20744796-20904796 GCA_030710495.1 Labroides dimidiatus | reverse complement strand
GGACCTCCCCAGGGTTAGAACCTGGAGAGGCGAGTCAGGAAGATGTCTCAGCGAGGAGCCCTTCTTTTAGTGATCTTTGGCCTGCCATAATGCCTGTTTGAGTAATAAAATCCTTTATTTTTACTACACCGTGGTCAGAGCATTCGTCATGAAAAGCACAGTGTGACACATGTTATAAATTAATTCGCTGACACGAGAAAACGATCTTCGATATGTTGAGAAAAAAAAATTGGTTATAACGGTAAAATGGTCTTTGTTATATTGAAAAAATGAAAAAAATCCTTATAACAAGAAAACGATTTTTGTTATATTGAGATAACGAAATAATAAGTCATTATCACAAGATAACAGTGCATAAAAAGACAAATCCATGGCCTTTCTTGTCTTCCTTAGTTTTTAAACTTTTTTTTATAATTTATGTATTGTGACAACTTTTTTTTCACATTTATCATGTACCCCTCATAGTACTCCCACATTCCCCAAAGGGTATGCATACCCCATTTGAGAATCACTGATTAAGACCCAAGCAGCAACCTCCCGTCTGAAAATATGAGACAATGCGGAAGTGCTTAAATCTGCAGTTCATTGAGTGTCCACTTGAGGCTGGCTCTGGAAGTACCAGAGGTCACATAAACACCAACCCAAAAAAACTGTTTTGACAGCCAAAATAAGCATGTTTACAGCCTGGTACAAAAAAATGTCTCCCGTCTGAATCACTAATTTTGCACGCACTGTATGGGGGCGAATTTTATTCTTACTGGGCACTTTAGACAATATTAAGATCAGCAGTTCAACCAATCAGAGGCACAGCTCAGCCCGTGTGACTGCTGGGCGCCCTTGGCTGTTACTGCGGCGACTCAAAGCCCACCTCATTTCCAATATGGCCGTGCCGGCTGTTTTGCTTCAAAAATCTGTTTCAGAAATAGACATCGTAGAGGCTACATCCATTAATTATACAGTCTGTTTAGACCACAACACAGACTTCAAGACACTAACTAACTTTAGACAGATCTGGACGGACTCAGACTGGGAGCAGAAAGTCCAATACCTCATCTAATGAGCTGATGCTGTATGATAAATGTCAGACACCACTGTTGTATTGTATCTGTGATTAGATGGAAGCCAACAACTTACCAAAACAGAAAGCAATCTTAAATACAGTCCATCTCAAGTTCCACTGTCAAATGTGTTTGAATTTTCTGGAAGCAGTGAAATGACAGCTAGTTGAACTTCCAAACTATTTTCATTTACACATGGGGAGCAATTTGTCTTACAGACAGCTGTACTACACAACAATGCCAAAAACAATAGAACGTAACAATATGAAAACTCCAGGACATAAGCGAACACACTAATAAGGTGATCAGTGAAACATCATCAGAACTCTGATGTAAATGTTTAATGCAAGCAGCAACCTCCAGTCTGAAAATATGAGACAATGTGGAAGTTCTAAAATCTGCAGTTATTAAGAAGTTATTAAGACAGCAAGTTTTCCCAGTCAGAGGCAACAGCTCAGATAACATGACTGATGGGCATCCTATAGCTGTTAGTCTGGAAACTTAAAGCCCAACCCATTTAAGTCTGTTTCAGAAACAGACAGATAAAGTCACAGAGAAAACGTCCATATGTCTGTGGTTTTATGTTGCCCACTGTGGTTGCGGTCTACATGGGGGATAATCTGTTTTGATATGAGAACTTATTATTTTTGGTCACTTAGGTAATGTTTCATGCCAGCAAAAAAAAAGGGTGGTCACAAATAAAAAGAAAAATGCAGTGTCCTAAATGATAAATTGCTGTGTTACTCCTCCTCTTTTTCCATACACACTTGCTCCCACACACACTTTTTCTTCTGACAGGGAGTAGGCAGGACCATAACTAATCCAGAGAACAGGCTGTTTAAGTGTGTCTGCTATAATCTTATTAATCTGTCCATTCATACGCTGTTCTCCTCTCACCGATCTGTTGGAGTGTGTGTGTGTGTGTGTGTGTGTGTGTGTGTGTGTGTGTGTGTGTGTGTGTGTGTGTGTGTGTCTGCAAGTGTGTGTCTGCAAGTGTGTCAGTGTCCGTTGGTTTGTGAGTGTGTGAGAGAAAAAAAAAAGGGAGATTGCTGGGAAGGGAGTGACAAGAGGGAAAGAAAAGAGCTCACACTTGGCCAGTGACCCTCCTTTTGTCACACACTGGTCACCTGTCACACACACACACACACACACACACACACACACACACACACACACACACACACATACACACACACACACACACACACTTTTCTGGAAGCTGTTGAAGCTGGGGCACTCATGTGTCCTATAGGGGGTTAAGGTGCAGATCATGGTTCACAGCATTGCTGCTTTTCGTCATGCTATGGACCTTTGTGGCACGTTGTCTCAGTTTCTCTCCCACACTCTTTCTATGTCAATTGTCTTAAAAAAGGCTTGATAAAACCACATGCAGCTTTTGTTGTTTAAAAAAGTTCTCCTTTTTAAAGTCAGGAAAAATAGTCACTTTTGCCCTATATTTGTATTTTTTGAAGGTGCTTTCAATTGGTTTCATCAGTTATATGTGTCTCATTTCACTTACTTGTGGAGAGGCCAATTTTCTCCAGTTTTCAGCATCCAGTGTTTTGGAATTAAAACATCCTTTATTGTCAGACTGATGAGGAACACACATAACCATACTTCAGCAGAATAATTTTACTCAGATTTACAATGTATGAGAAGTAGATTTAAATATATCCTTTTTATTATACAAACTTGCTTGTCAATCAACACTGGCAAAGGATACAGTCTGCTAGTTATCAGCCTGTTAGTCCAGCCAGCACACTGTCATAACGCCTGTCCAAAACCAATGCAAACTTTACTTTTCCAGTGATTCTGGACTGAAACATACCAGATATGAGCAGTTTCATAATGCATATCACAAAGACATCTCTGGATTGAATTAACTTTCAGTCAACTTGACTCTGTAAACATATCTGAGAGGAGAGTGCAGTGTCTTCACCCATTGAAGTGAACTCAAGTCTGAACACTTTCGAGTTCTGAGTGCTTCCTTTTCTCTCTGCAAAATTAGTTTGTTGGCCTATATTCAACCAAATCTATTCAACAGTGTCCTTTGGTTTTATGTTGAATCAATGCAAAAATTAAAATATGGCTGATATAAAGCCATTAAATCTTTCATGTACTGTTTAACCAAAACAATTGAAATTAAAATGTATTAAGAATCAGACCTAAGCCTAAACTCATCTTAACTTACATGTAACATGCTGACTGACATGTCATGCTGGTTCACTTATTCTAGTCTTCATCAGGTTTAAAGTGTGCAAGAGTTCATTTATGCACTAAAAACAGTGCTTTTTTTATCTTTACATTTTTTGCTCACAGGAAATTTTTAGTAATGATGAAAGAGACACCGTGACATGACAGTGGCTAATTTCTATCCTCTCATAGCTTTGACTCATCAATGTTTCAATATGTCACTGGGTCAAATCCCCACACACTCAGCATCACTGACTACTGAATTTTTCGGGCTAAATCTTGTGGGAAAACAGAGATTTCTCTCTCAGCCATGCTCCTTTGTTGAGTTTGAACAAACGAAGTGACCACAGCAGCCCGAGTCACACAATGACAGACAGCTTATTCAGCTACTTCATCTGTCGCAGCTCCCCAGGGACCACGCTCTGATCTTTTCCCAGAGCTCCATCTCTCTCTTTCACAAAATCTTTCTCCCCCTCTTCCTACCTGATTGTCTCTCCTTCTGACTCTTTTAATATCAGCACAAAGTGACTCCATTAAACTTGTATTTTCCTGTGTATAGGCAATTGTATTTTCTCCACAGAAATCACATACTTCAGTTGCAGATGGAGATCAAAGCAGAAAGTCAAATATATTTCTTAGTTTCTGTTGAGTAAGACATTGTTTTTGTTTTATCTTGTTTACTGACATTTGTCCCAGGGGGTTAGAAGACAAAGTCATTCCTTCAGAGACACCAGCTCCCTACAGCGCCTTCTGGTCATTACTAGTGCATCGTGGGAACAGCTTGGCGAGGACAATGATTGGCTAGAACAATGAAGCTAGGGGGCAACACAAAAGACACGCCCACTGCATGATGGGAAAGATCAGTGGAGGAAGCAGATGTTGCCACAGGGAGAAAGAGAGAGAATGGATGTCTCTCTTTGGTTTTTATTTTGCTCTTTAGCAGCAGGTAAGAAAGGACATCAGATCACCTGCTTTGGGCAGAGTGATGATGCTGCTTTGTTTCACAGGATGCTCAGACTTTTGCACTTCTCTGCTTTAGTGCGTCTTTGCTTTTCTGATGAATTGGAAAGTTCTTTCATCCATTTGGAATGCATAATCCAGCCACCTGACTCTTCATGAGTGTGTGTGTGTGTGTGTGTGTGTGTGTGTGTGTGTGTGTGTGTGTGTGTGTGTGTGTGTGTGTGTGTGTGTGTGTGTGTGTGTGTGTGTGTGTATAAAGTGTGTGAGGATTTATTAACTTATCAAGAATGGCATTGTTGGGACTGATGTGATGTTTCCTTTACATTGACTCAAAGTCAAACTGGGGGAACATTTAGAAAGTGTTAAAGCAAGGTGTAATCTTAATTCAGTTCAATTTATTTAGGACTGCCCCTTGAGATGCAGCCTCTTGTTTTCGAGTAGATCCCAACAAATACAAAAAATAAAAAAGCATACATTACAACAAACACATAAACCGCTGCTTACCACTTCCACAACCCCTACACCCCACACACCCTATCACCAGTTCCCAAAAATATGGCTTATTCACATCAACATTACAGTGCAGTATAACATCAGGAGCAACAGAATTCCACAGCAAAGAAATAAATCAAATAAAACACAAAAATAATCTCAAAAACAAGAACAACGTGTTAGCAAGCAAGAAAATTAAGTTCATCTTAAGATTAAAAAACAGAATTAATGCACCTTAAAGACGGAGGAAAATTATTCCAATCAGATGGAGCTTTGAATTTGAATGACCTGTGACCTATTTCTTTATGGATTTCAGAGACAGTGAAAAAGTAAACAGCATCAGAATAATCAAGTATGGGAAGCAAAAGTTGTGAGACACTTCTTTTCCTGACATGAAAAGAGAAACAGTTGATTGATTGGTAAAGAGAACCCAGAGAGCCATAAATTCTTTTACAGATATAATCAATGTGTGGTTTAAAAGTAAGCTCAGGGTCCATCCAAAGACCGAGGTATTTAAATGCACCAACTCTCTCTAGGGGAGTTCCATCAGTAAAATTAATAAACAAGTCAGGGGAGTGTGATAAACCATGTTAAGTACCAAATACCATTGGACATTTTTTTTGTATTCAAAACAAGCCTGTTATTGTTGAACCAGTGTTGGTATTAAAAACTGTGTTTCAGGTTGTGCTGGATTCGTGATATATCAGGATTGAAATGGTAAATAGCAGTATCATCAGCATAAAGGTGAACATTACATGTTGAACACAGTTGAGGTAAGTCATTAATAAAAATGGAAAAAAGAAGTGGACCTAAAATGGAACCTTGTGGAACACCTGTATCAACTGACCTTTGACTAGTTTGACAACCATTGTCATAAACATATTGATACCATTTGTGAAGATAAGAGTTAAACCAGAGGACAGCGTTTCAGTTAATTATCAGTTTTCATCACGCCATCCTGGCTTGTGCACTCTACCTGCTGCACTTGTCTGAAGTTATGTTATGAATACAAAAAGAAGGTAATTTCAACTAAGTGCAGCAAGTTGTAACTAACTAACTAAGTAGCAAAGTTCAAGCAGGACTTTTTCCCACTGTATGAATTTGACATGTTGTTCATCTTTATTCACTTTATTTTTGCTGACACCTGGGTGTTCACAAATTGTATTCGTTTTTCATCAAACTTCTGCTGTAGACAGGAAGTACAGTTGTAAACAGATGATAGAATTCATGGCATAGCCAACCAGCTGGCAAGGTCAAAGACAGGTTGTCGTGATGTCATGTATTATACGCAAAGGAGTTCCCATAATAACTGGATAAAGAGGAGAGAGCAATTAGCCCTTATGTTCATTTGTTTTATTTTGCATAAGGGACCCAACATATGAGCCCTCAGTTGTGATTAGCTATAATGTCCTGACAATGAGGAAACAGTTCAAAGCAAGAAATCAGTTTTTATAAACTCAGGATGTGTTATCCCACCAAGCAGCAACCTCCGGTCTGAAAATATGAGACAATGTGGGAGTGCTAAAATCTGCAGTTCGTCGAGTGTCCGCTTGAGGCTGGCTCTGGAAGTACTGGAAGTCACATACACAACAAACCAAAAAAAAAAGTCATTTTCTCAGCTGAAATAAACATGTTTACAGCCTGGTACAAAAATGTCTCCTGTCTGAATCGCTAATATGCTAATGCAAGGGGGGCACACCTCAGCTCACGTGATTGACGGGTGCCCTATGGCTGTTACTGTGGAGACTCAGAGCCTGCCTCATTTCCTGCTTCAAAAATCTGTTTCAGAAACAGACAGGTGACGTCATGGAGACTACGTCTTTTAATTATACAGTCTATGGTTTCCACAAATCACAACATCATTAATCAACAGCACTAACGGTCGATCTCCCAGTCGTACAGAAGTGATACCAGTTTCACAGATGTGTTTGTGTCTATGAAAATTATTAAATTTCATATAAATCCCTTCATATTTTTTTTTCTGAAAGCATGAGTGGGTGCTACAGACTTGATCTTGTTCTCAGCTTGGCTTTCCAAACATCAGCGAAGCATACTACAAAACAGATCAGACAGCGCAATGATACAACACACTTCATTTAGAAACAGTATTCAATACATTCTGCATACTGAACGCTACATTGGTAGGTTGTATGTAGCAGGTGCGGCAAACTCTTTCAGTTTCCTGATAACAGTGTCCGTCTTCTGTCATTTATCTGTGACACTCATGAGTAAAAAGAAACACCAGAGAAGGAATAAAAAGGCAACAATTAAAATTTAAAGATTTTCTTAAATCTCACATTTCCAATTTCAGACTCAGAGCCAATTTATTTTCTAAGACATTCAAGTAGCTTGTTTTATGTTTGTAACTCTCCTCTACATGCAGCTTAATGTAACACAAAGTGGTGTGCTCATATACACTGTCAATGTGTCCATTCATGGCAGCTACACAGATTAGACAACAAACTCTCACAATAGTCGTTGCGCATTCATCCCAGGAAGATAAAAAGAGGAGGACAGCTGATTGGAACAAGTCTCCCTGTGTTCTCAAATGGTGCCACGAGGGAACAGCAATCACTTAAAGTAAAAAGGAATGAAGACATCACTGTGTTGCCATATTTTAGTAGACAAAACTCTGGGTTGCCAGGTCTGATCCTGTGAGACCAGAGGTGTGGTCGAGATCCACTAAAGTGTGCTCAGGGATGTTTCTGTGATTAGGAGCTGTGTCTGTATGTGTGTGTGCGCTCTTTGTTTTCATCTGTGTGGTGTGTATGTGTGGGAATGGACCCTGGTCTGACTTGTTGATTAATGGCCAGTGTGTGTATGTGTGAAAACGCCCCGAGTCCTGTTTCCATGCTAATGAGGAGCAGCAGATGGGAGAGAGAAGGTTGGACCAACAATGAACAAACACACCAGTGGCTGTACAAATGAAACACACACACACACACACACACACACACACACACACACACACACACACACACACACACACACACACATAAACACACACTACTCTTGAGTAAGTTTCCTCACGCACAAATACTCCCAAAGTTATTGCTTTTATTTTGTTGCTTGGACAAACAGAGCTAAATAATGGCTACATTGTTCACGTTCAGATGTGATGGCCAATAACAAACTCTCACTGACTCTCACGTCCACTGTCTATTCATACATTTTTAAATTAAATCTGTTCTGGACAAGCATTTGATATCCACTGGACAACATTTCACTATATATATATATATATTTATCTTTCTTTTACATAGATAGTTTATCTAATGTGATTCAAATGATGTTTGCACGCATGGTTACCAAGTCAAAGCATTTGGGAGTGAGTGAGTATAGCATTGGATCTGAAACTGAGATATTCAAGTTGTCTGGAATAAAATATTTGCCTTGATATCAAATTTTGAGTGTAAGAATAGAATAGAATAGAATAGAATAGAATAGAATAGAATAGAATAGAATAGAATAGAATAGAAAAGCCTTAATTAATCCACAAAGGGAAATTCAAGTGTTTGGAAGATGAAGTTGTAAAAGATCACACAAAACAGGAAATTCAGGTGTCTAACAGATAAAATTATCACATGAAACAAAAATTACAGCTCACCTACCATTGGCTAAAGAGTTACAGAGCCCAATGGCTGCAGGGATGAATGATTTTCTGTATCTCTCAGTCCTGCAGCACAGAGTGATGAGTGGTCCACTGCTGCTGTTTTTCTGGCCCACAAAGATGTTGTGAAGTGGATGATCTGTATGATTAATAATAGCCTTTAGCTTCTTCTGTGTGCAGAAGTACTGCATGTAAGGTTATGAACCAAACTGTTGTTATCTTTTATGGCCAGTCCTTGGTGCTCAGTTTCCTTTATGTTTTAAGTCAACACCTGAACAAGGATGTAAAAAATCTCAATTTTAAGCAATATTTTCTGAAATCTGATACAAAAACAGGAAACATAAGTTCAGCTTTTTGACACTTTTATTTCCCAGTTGCAATTACAATGGCATGTCATTGTGATTAAAGGAACAATCTGCTGTGTAACATTTGGGCAGAAGCCTGAAGAGAGTCAATGTGAGAACACAACAGGAAAGAGTTGGAAAAATGCACTAAGTGAGTTGACAGGTAGTGATGGATTCTATACCATGTGACCAGTGCACAGTTCAATCACCATGCCTGTAACAGCGCTGCTTTAAACTCTTATCCGCTCCGCATAATGTTCTTTTCCAACTCATAGTTTTTTGACACATCGAGTTGACATTAAGGTTTAAAAGTTGTCTTGTAAACATTGCATACAACTCCTAATTCCAATAAAGTTCAGATGTTGTGTAAAACATAAATAAAAACAGAATACAATGATTTGAAAATCCTGTTTAACCTATATTCAATCGAATACACTACAAAGACAAGATATTTATATTTATTTACTGTTCAAACTGATAAACTTTATGGTCTTTCACAAACATTTACTCAATTTTAATTTTATGTCTGCAACACGTTCCAAAAAAGCTGGGACAAGTTTACCACTGTTACATCACCTTTCCTTTGAATAACACTAAATAAGCGTTTGTGAACTGAGGACACTAACTGTTGAAGCTTTGTGGGGGGAATTCTTTCCCATTCTTGCTTGATGTACAACTTCAGTTCCTCAATAGTCCAGGGTCCCCCAACACAAACACACCCCCATACCATCACAGATGCTGACTTTTGAACTTTGCACTGACAACAATCCAGGTTGTCCTTTTCTTCTTTGGCCCAGAGGACATGACATCCATGATTTCCAAAACCAATTTGAAATTTGGACTCGTTAGACCACAGCACTCTTTTCCACTTTGCGTCAGTCCATCTCAAATGAGCTCGGGCCCAGAGAAGCCGGCGGTGTTTGTGGGTGTTGTTGATATATGGATTTGGCTTTGCATGGTAGAGTTTGAACTTGAACTGTGTTAACTGACAGTGGTTTTCTGAAGTGTTCCTGAGCCCACATGGTAATTTCTATACACAATGATGTCAGTTTTTAATGCAGTGTTGCCTGAAGGGTCCAAGGTCACGAGCATTCAATGTTGGTTTTTGGCCTTGACGCTTATGTGCAGAGATTTCTCCAGATTCTCTAAATTTTTTGATGATATTATGGACTGTAGATGATGAAATCCATACATTCCTTGCAATTGTACATTGAGAAACATTATTCTTAAACTGTTGGAGTATTTGCTCACACAGTTGTTCATATAGTGGTGAACCTCACCCCATCCTTGCTTCTGAACAACTTAGCCTTTCGGGGATGCTCCTTTTGACAGAGAAAAATATTCAATAACAAAATCAAATTCAAACATTCAAAAACAAAGAATATTCTATGTATACCCAATCATGACACTAACCTGTTTCCAATTAACTTGTTCACCTGTGGAATGTTCCAATCAGGTGTTTTTTGAGCATTCCTCAACGTTCCCAGTCTTGTGTTAGCCCTGTCCCAGCATTTGTGGAACGTGTTACAGGCATTAAATTCAAAATGAGTGAATATTTGGGGAAAAAAAGTTTATCAGTACAAACAGTAAATATATTGTCTTTGTAGTGTATTCAACTAAAGGTAGGTTAAAAAGGTTTTGCAAATCATTGTATTCTGTTTTTATACACGATTTACACAATGTCCCAACTTCATTGGAACTGGGGTTGTATTATCCTCTATATACATGAAAGTCTAATCGAGAACAATGTCAGTAACATAATCTTTAACACAGACAAATGAACCTCTGAAGATGGTCCAGTGAATCTAACTGTCTCTCTTATTAATACATGTGGAGGGAGTCCGACAGGAAAACAAAACAAAGAAAACAGGCAACGTGATTTACAGGGTACTAAGTTAACAGGAAAACTATGTCCATAACAGACTTCATTTGAAGAAGGAAAACTAGACTTTTCTGTATTTTTTATGTTTTTTAAGTCTTTATTGTACTATAGCTTAAGTTATGATAAATTGTTGCTGTATTGTAAATGTATCCCTTATGGTGACAGTAAGATAATATGTCACACAAGAGACAGTTTCCTGTCCAACAATTCATTTCAGCTTGGCTGGCTTTAATATTTATTTTGGCTTTTTGTTCTGTCAGTAAAAGTAAAGACACAAGTGGAAAATCTCAATCCATCTACGTGACTCAGATATGGAGAACAGAACTTAAGAGACCCTTTGTGTTTGCAGAGAGGGAGAACATATATATATATATATATATATATATATATATATATATATATATATATATATATATATATATATATATATAGATATATATATATATATATATATAAATATCATAGGGAAAAAGTAAATGTTGGACCTTGGAGCTATGCTGATTTCCAGCAGATTTGACTGTCTGTGTTGTTTGGTAGAACAGTATTTCAAGTAAATGCAATATGAAGAACAGAGTGTGTCATGATGTTAATGTCTACATGCATTAACAGCAGATTTATGGTTATTTATTACATCCGATGTTACATGTAAGTATGTGTTGTGTGTATATTATGGAATTTGTGTACATTAACTTTTATGAGGCCCATTTGTGCTGATTATGTTTTAATTTGAGCATCTGAGTTTGTGTGTGTGTGTGTGTGTGTGTGTGTGTGTGTGTGTGTGTGTGTGTGTGTATGTGTGTGTATGTGTGTGTGTGTGTGTGTGTGTGTGTGTGTGTGTGTGTGTGTGTGTGTGTGTGTGTGTGTCACTTCCAGCACTATGTGAAGGTCCAACCTACTAGACAAATATAAACACTTCCCCCCTGTTGGGCCTGATAATGCTGCCGCTGATTAGAAACATGACTGTGTGTATGTGTTAACACCACAGGAAAGCAGGCCTGTTTCCTGCCAAGAACCTGTTTTATTTTTCAATCTGTCTTTCCCCGTCTTGATTTATTCTCTTCCTACGATGTCACTTTTTGTCAGTCAGTGTTGCTTTAATTCTCTTTTACATCTAATCAGATGACACAAAAACGGTGTACTTTGGACATTCTGTCTGACCCAGTTACCTGTGCATAATACTGAAAAGGTGATAATAATGAGTGTGTAGTTCTCTTATAAGAGACCTCATTCAGTTAGTCAGTGTTCACATCATATTCTTCATACAGCAAAAGTATTAGGGCAAAATCATGCCATTAAGGACCAGTCTGTACACACACACACACACACACACACACACACACACACACACACACACACACACACACAAAAAAAAAAAAAAAAATCAGTGGGTGAGCCATAAGTCAAACAAGACTGTGACAGTCATCAAATGCATGTACACTTGTATTGTGTGCTTTTGTGTGTGTGTGTGTGTGTGTGTGTGTGTGTGTGTGTGTGTGTGTGTGTGTGTGTGTGTGTGTGTGTGTGTGTATGTGTCTGTGTGTGTGTGTGTGTCAAAAGACTCCTGAGGAATGCTCTTAGTGCTGCTGTAATAACTGCGAACAGGAAATGGATTCCCAGAGACAGGAAGTAACTTCGTGGAGAGAGGAAGTGTTTGCCAGCATCCGCCCTCTGTCTGCTGATGGGGAAGGAAGGGGAGGAGGGTTTACAGGGTTTGGGTAGAGAGAAAGAATGAAGAGTGGTTTGAGGAAGAATAGAGTGTGTGATGGAGTGTGTTAGAGTGTGGGATGATCACAAACTTTTTAAGAACAACAGATATAAAATCATTTCTGAAGCAGAGTGGCAGCTTCTCTTCTCTCTGTTTTTCACAAACATCTATGTACAGTGGCCCTGAGAGCTCACAGCACTGCAGCTTAAGAAAGCACATGCAAAAAGACAAAACACAAGCAAATTAAGTAAATGTCTTCATCAATTTGACAACAGCTGCACAGCATTTAGAAAACACACTGCAAAGACCACAACACAACACATTAGAAAAATGTGCTGTAAATAGACTGCATCACAGTGGAAGTGTTTCCAGAGGACACTTAAAAGTGATGCACACGTCCCTACACGCTTCTTGTTGACACAGATTTTGAGTCACAGCCCGATTAAGGTTCTCTTTCCATCAGTGGTTTTAGAAAATGAGATAAAAGTAAATGCTTTTGATTTATTGCATGTATGCGTGTGAGCACATGATTCAGATATTAGCATATTGGGTAATAACGGACGTATGTATCACTTTTAAGTGTCCTCTGGAAAGTCTTCTGTTGTGTTGCGGTCTATTTGCAGTGTGTTTTTCTAAAGTGTTGTGTTGTGGTCTTTGCAGCACGTTTTCTAAACGCTGTGCATGTGTTGTCAAACTGATGAAAATGTTCTCTCTCTTTGTTAGTGTTTTGTCTTTGTATGTGTTCTTTTAAGTTGCAGTGCTGTGAGCTCTCAGGGCCACCGTACATCTGGCTCCTTTTAAACTTTAGGAGAGTCAGAAGAAACAATGGGGCTATTGTATGAGGCATATTTTATGGTCATGTTTTCTATACATGTATAGAAAATGATGGTCAGTATACTTTCTACAATAGTTCTGTTTACATTCTGTTAAAGACCAAAACTGACCTCAACAATCTGCATCATGTATGTGTTTTATCTGTCCTTCATCCAGGTAAAAGCAACAGTGCAACCAAAGATTCAGACACATGCATCAGAAATGCCAGCAGTAGTGACTTTAACCACATGCCAGCTGTTGTCCTGTGACATCACACTCATGGTGAGAAGCTTGAGCATTGTTGTTGTCACATCATGCTGATTTTTCTAAGTTAAGTTAATCTTTTCACCCCTACCCAAGTGATAAGCACCACAAAGACAATGGACATGAAAGTTCACACCACATTTTGAGCATAAAACAAAATATTTGATTGCCTGTATCTATAATCAGAAAGCAGCTTTTAGCATTCAGACACTTCTTTGCTGTTTGTGTTTGAAAAGGCAAACTCTGTTTCTAGAGAGGAAACGTTAATCTTGAACACATTTACGGAAGCCTGAGGAGATTCTCACAGGATGCCAAGAAACGTTACATTGTAGCTCTCACTGACACCAACTTACCAGTCCTATTTGTTTAAATGGAAATTTAGATTCTTACTAGTTGGTTACTCCCAGCTAATGTTCAAACAAACAAACAAACAAACAAATAAATAAATAAACTTAAACACACAGAAAAATCTATTCTGATCAAAGTTTCAGGATCCCACTCTGCAGTCAAAGGTGCCAAATTTCTTTGCTGTGTGTGGCTAACATGAGTAGAGCTTACCAGCCTTTATTTCTCCCTGCCTTTGCTTTTTTGTGAATCATTACGGTTGTTTAACCCCCAAACAATAAACAGGACTGCTCACACAACCCAAACATCCTGTACAAGAAGGGCCAAAGTCGTCTCCACCTGCTGAGGAGACTGACGTTGTTTTGAGTGTGCAGGACTCTACTCAGGACTTTTTTGACACACTGTTGGCTTCTGCACTTTTCTATGCAGCGGTCTGCTGTGGAGCAAGGAACACAGAGAAGGGCAGAAAGAGCCTAAATAGAGTGGTCAGGAGGGCCAGTTGTGTCCTGGACAGCTCCTTGGATTCTCTCAATTAGGTGGGTGAGAGGAAGATGCTAGCAAAGCTTGTGTCCATTATGGATAAACCCTCTCACCTGCTGCATGAGACTGTGGGGGCCTTAAGCAGCTCTTTCAGCAGCAGACTGAGAATCCCACCCTGTAACTGGTCATTCCTCCTATCTGAATTCAGACTTTACAACATACTGTATCATAACATAACGAGTCACAACTTTATCAGCCAATATTCAAAAATCTCAGTGTTCTTGAGTATTTTTTATTCTTAAACTTGTTTTTGTACATATTCTGTAATTTTCTAAGTTTATTATTTTTTTTAGTTATTACAGTATTTCTATTTTATTATTGGATTTTACAGTTTGTTGTACTGCTGCTTTTACAAAAATTTCCCCCATGTGGGTCTCTGGACACTCTTTGGACAGTCACCCTGTGTGACAGGATGCAGATCTGATTCTGTTTATTTTCATTCAACAAAAACTGTTTCAACTTATCAGAGAAAATGAACTTTTACAAAATGTTTAAAGTTACAACACCACAGACAGAGAAAAACAGATTCAGAGAAATTAGTGTAGAAGAAGAAAGTATGATGTAGTGTAGTACACGTGTGTGTGTGTGTGTGTGTGTGTGTGTGTGTGTGTGTGTGTGTGTGTGTGTGTGTGTGTGTGTGTGTGCGTGTGCGTGTGTGTGTGTGTGTGTTGAGATGGCACTCGATGGACAGATGGTTCTTTGTGACTCCTGACACCTGCCAGCTGCTGCTCAGCTCCTCTTCACTACTTTTCTTCTTCTCTTCTCACCTCTTCAGGTTCAGGTCTTTCCTTTCCTTTTCTCCATTTCTTCTCTGTTGGTCCAACCCTTCTTTATTTTTTATCCTCTACTTTTAGTATCTGCATCAAAGACTTTCAGATGATCAAATGGTTGAGCAAGGAGAAAGTAGGTATCTTGTGTTCAGGGCGTCTGGGGCTAAGGCCAGGCCTGGTGTGTTTAGGTTTGAAGGACCATGTTCACATTTTGGTATACTCCATTTATGAAACAATTTATCAAATGTAAAAAAAGAAATATTTAAGACATTTAATGTTTTCCGATCAAAGAAAAGTTATTTCCACTTACACGTGGCTAAATCCACCCAGCTAAAAACAGTTTTTATGTCCTCATTAAGCGGGTGTTTGCCTCACCCAGAAATAGACGTTTGCTTTTCTTCAAAGTGGAACAAGTTTGAAATGTTGATCTGTTGTTGCTTTGTGGCAAGGAGCAAGGGTTTTACAAAAATGCTGAGGTTCGACGGTCATTTGACCTGTTTTAGAGCATCTTGACTCACTGGCACAGTCCAGTTTTTTCATGTTTATTCTGCAAACAACAAGCATTGCAACCATAAGAGAGCTGACTGGCCGACAGTGCATAGAGCTGTCAAGTGTCCTGTCTTTGGACTGTGAAAGAGCCAAAGAGACAGAAGCGTTCAGCATTCAATACAAATAATTCAAGGGTTAGCATTGGAGATTGAATAAATATCTACTACATTTTGATTTGTAATATTACTTGACTATCTGTTAAAGGATGTAACCTGTCTGCCTGTCTCCAAACATCAGTTGGGAAGGCTCTGGCTCCCCCAGACGTCTGCAGACACGCAACATGGAAGGATGGACAAACAAAGACGAAGGATTGATGGATGGACAGATAGATTAGCGTGTTGGTGGATGGATTTATAGATGGTTGAATGGACTGATGGATGGGTGAACAGATGAATGGTTGGGTAGACCCAGATAAGTAAATTGAACATGTAAACCCTGTTGACTGTTGAGTCTTAAATCCTCCAGAAGAAGCTTTAGTGCGTGTTTCTTAAACCAAAATTTCAGTGGCCTCTTTTATATAAAAACCTTTGGTTTTAACGGCAAATTGGCAGAAAGCAAAACTATTATCAGACACAAAGGAAACTGATGAATATTTGAAGAAAAAGGAAATGGGTATGAAGAAAATGAGCAGCAAAATTCTCATTGGACTTTTTAGAAAGCATTTTGAAACTTAAAATGATCTCCTACTGACAGAAAATGCTTTCTCAAAAGCACTTGAGAAAAAGCCTGTGCTCCAAGAATGAAATACTGACTTTAATTAAATGTATTATGTCAACCAGTTCCATGTAAAATGTATAGTTACACATGCCATGATTTTGAACTGTGTGCTGACAACAAGCTGAGCAAACAACAAGCCCTTTAGTGTTACCATGACTTGGGAGACTAGACTAGAATTAACTTACTGGATTTAGTCCCATCTACAGGTCTGACTGGTGACAAACTGTTATATAATGCTTTGTTTGTCACTGCTACATTAAAAATCACAGTGGTGTCACCACTGTCTGTCATGACTGCTTTAGTAGTTTAACTATTCTGTGCAACAAAAAGAGTCAGTTTCTGGGCTAAATCAAATTACATCACAGAAAACAATTTGTTTTCCACATTTAATGTCGCCTGTGCAAGACAAGGTGGTGTTCTTTTCCCCTAATTCTTGACCTCAAAGCAATCTGAAGTTAGAAAAAATGCTTGAAATGTAAACCCAGGCTGTGCTGTTGGGGTGTGATTGTTTCCCTGCTGGGTGACACGTGGGTTTAAAAAACTCTGAGTGAATTCCAGACTCACTCTCACAGCCTGAGAAAACAATCATGTCGGCTGCTGGACCGTCACTCTCTCCTTCTCTCTGTCTCTGTGTGGGACGGACGGTCACAAAGGACAGCTGGCCGGCTGAGCCTAGATGTGTTTCTGTGTATGTGGAGGTATCTGAGGTTTGAGTGTGTGTGTGATCCTAAGGGGTCAGAGGTCAGGCTGTAGTTCACGGAGAGCTACGTTGTTCCCCTCCCAACAGGAAAGAAGGGCACTGTCCATATGCTGTCTTCACTCACACACGTACAGATTCACACGCTTACACGTCATACACACAGTTGCAAAGCTTTAAGTACACACGAGGGCGGCACACTGTCTCTAATAGTACACATGCATGCACAATTTTATACAAATTAAATTTCAAAACATCAACAAAATAATGGAAAAAATTATATATAAAAAACTATTTTCCCTGATTTGCCTTTAGTTATCATTAAGTCAATTGCCCTTCACACACACTGCTGCGCCTTCATTAAATTTTTGTCCAAATTCTACTACACCCATAGACAAAGTATATATGGCCGTACTGATTTATACATAAAATCAAATATACTAGCTATTTTACCAAGCTTAAAAAAGCACACACACACACACACACATACATACACACACCTAAAATGCCCCAAATGTCTAAATTGCTGAGGGAAACATTTTTTGCTTCTTGATGATGTATTTCACCTTTAATTCAGGATTATCAGAGTGGGGAAGCTCTGAATTACATGAAAATAAACCTAAAAGACGAGGGATTGTTGTCAATTAATGACTAGAGTTGAATGAAAAGCCCCGTACATCAGCAGTAAGGGACTCTTGAATTAAGGTTGATACCTCACAAAACACTGAAGGCATTGGTTTTAGGTTCCATTTTGGTTTATTTGTAAGGATTTGTAAATATTTGATTGGGAGACAATCAGCACTGAATGCTTGTGTCATAGGATTAATTTCATTTACTTGGCTTGCTGTAAAAAATAGCATTATATGTCCCTGTCTCCTCATATTCTTAACAGCCAAACATATCATGTTTGATACATGGGTTTCAAAGACTTCTGTCTCATCAACATGATAAATAGTTTCATTTAAAACCTGTTTAACTTTTTTTTTTAATGTGTTCTACCCCCTTGCTGATTATCATATCACTGCACACAAAATAGCCGCTTTCATAAAATCATTCACACACTTTTTTTCAGGAAAATTGTTGCCAGTTTTGAAGAAGTTGAGGTAAAAAGAACATCTAAATCGTTAGAAAAAGTTGCCAAAACCGCCCAATATGTCAAATATGATACAAAAAAATATATATAATAAAGAAAATGACAAAGCAATATATTTTGGGGGTTTTGTTAAAGGGTTAATAAACATCTCAATTAAAAATTAATAAATAAATAAATAAATTCTGGCTATTTTTGATGGGTCAGGCTTTAAAGGGTTAAGGTTTGCTCTGTTCACAAATACTAGAACAGCTCCGGAAGAGACCAAAATTTGCTGTAATCTTTGTGAATTCCATGTTACTTATTTATGTGTATCTGCCATGAGCTCAGTGACAGGTCTGTTAAGACAGAAATGTTAAGTTTGAGATGCTACAGTGAAATTAAAACACTTTCTACCCCAACTTACTGTCCATATTCTGTCCTTAACCTCCTCAAATACAAATAGACTCACTGACCCACTCGCAGGCTGATGGGATACTTCTTTTTCCTCCAGTAAGCTTTATCTTCTCTTAGACTGTAGGAGTCAACACAGGCACAGTGTGCACCATCAGTGGACAGCTGCAAACAGCTGTGCCCTCAGTGTTTGAAAACGTCTTAAAAAATCTTTAGAGGAATAACACACACACACACTCACACACACAGGGCAGAGTTGAACATTTATTGTGCCTTTACACACCAAGGGTAAAACAGAGACAGCTGTGTTCACACGCAAACACCTTGTACCTAACACGGAGGAGGCTCTGGGCTCATGACAAGGTGGTTAGAGATTTTTGAGTTGAAGGGACAAATTCCAGGATGAGGACACAACAGTGAGACGGACTGCTGTAACAGTAATCTAAGTCTGCATGTTATAAGCTGCAAAGAAAAAGCTGCTGTTCTACTGTGAGCATAAACAAAATCCTGTGAACACTAAAGTAGTCAGTTATGACTAATGCTGGGTTCAGTGGAGATAGTAGATAATCCACTATTTTAACATAAAGGTTTTATCCAAGCAGATTACTTCTTTACAAGCTGTTTATGATGGTGCATATATAAATATGATCATGCACTCATCATCAAATCACACTGTTTAAAAGAATAAATTAGAACAGATTTCTAGATACAGAGAGTGATTTTAGAAAGGAAGAGTTAAAGGCTATTATGGCTACCAATTTAATAAATCTTACACAACCAATTCCACCTATTTTAAATGCTCAACACGGTCAGCTCTGCTACATATAGCGAGGCCAACGTAATAGTGTAGAAAGTGCATCCTTTTCAGATAAATATACAATGACAATTTGTAAAGCCAAGGTATACCAGTCAAATTTCTGCAATATGTCATATTCTTCAAAAAAAAACTGTCAAATTTAAATAAATAAAGGGGGTCCATGTATGTTTATAAATGTTCTTAAATATATTGTAAAACAGTCATGCTTGATAATCTCATTGATCAATATCTTAGTGTGAAATGGTGCCATCTTATTTTTTTTTAGGCCAAAAAATATTTTTGTGTGTATTTAAGCATGAGGAATATTTCTAGACTTTTAGTGTAAAGATGACTGGATCATAAAAATAGTGGTTATAGTTTCTGAAATGATTTTTTTTCAACTTCGCCAAACCAAAGAGGAGAGAGCAGTGTTATTTTCTCTAAGGCAATAATTTTGACGCTTTCATCTCTTGTATTACTACAAACAGCAAGAAATGAATTCAGGGAAGCTGATCAGAAGAAAACGCTGTGAAAGAAATGTCAGATCCTCCACCTGTAACATAGTAACAGCCTGAAAGATCATCGGTTCTGCAAAGGGGACAAACAAAAACAATGACTGGAGTGAAAGTTTCTAAAGTCACAACAGGCAGGCGGGGCACAAACACACACAGTCCAGGAATGCTAAAACAAATGTTTTCTGTTTACACTGGACTGCTTGTTGTTGTTTATGCACCTTCAGTTGTGATTGTTGTCTTAGAGGCTGTAAATCTTATAATCACAGCTCCTGGCTGCATAACAATAAAATAAAAATAACACAATGACAGATTTAAGTTATGAATCATGGTCACTCACCTGATCGTTTCATGCTCACAGGGGCTGTGTATGTCACATTTGACCACAAACAGGTCTAATGAATACACACACCTTTACAGACACTAACGCCCCCTGCTGGTCTTGTGTCAAAGTTATGAAGCCAGAGGAAAAACTTACACTGTGGAGTCAGACAAAGTAAGCAGTCAACACATTTTGACATAAATGTTATCAACTTTTAAGACATCTAACTCCAACCATTTAAAGTTCTAAAACTAAATGAGATTAATGAAAAACACCATCAATGTATGATCCTCACCAAGACTTTACACATAGTAACTATCATGAAGAAATAGATTTGAACAGAGCTATTTGTAAGAAAGCATGGAGTACCTTTTAAACTCCAAACTGAGGCTGTTTAAGCTTCACAGCGCCCTCTGCTGTGATCCAGTGCATCTTGAAACTGCATTTTAAAAACCGAGGCTTTTTAAAGGGGGACATAATATCGTGAGGTTCTTAAAAATCCAGCGGAAAAAAAAAAGAAAATCAAGAAACTCAAGTCAAGAAAGAGTGAATAAGATCAGATTTTATTGACATTTCACTGTGTACAGTAGGTCTAGTAGGAACTGATTTTGCTTGTAAGTTTTACATATATAGAAAAGTTTTTCTTGAGTAAATTATGATAGTTTGAGAATTATTTTGAGTAATCTATCCACACTTGTTTTCAAAACTAATAACAGCCAAAAGCTATAACCCAACTCAACACAGCCAGCTTGAAGCTCCAAACAGAAGCTCTGATGTTGTATGAGTTTCATGTTTTGTGATATAAATTATATTTGAAGCTTTAATTTATTTGTGATTTATTATCAACAAAATATATTAAAGATAGACTGACAAAGGACCAAATATTCAGTGGTTGGATATAGCTTTGTGTCGGCTCAGTGGCAACCAACATCTTCCAATCCTCTTGTCTCGATCAGACATATTCAAAACAGGACCCGCGACAAAACAGTTGTGGTAATAATGTTTGAAAGTTCTTCAGAAACAAGAGCTCAATTCAGTGAGGTGTCTTGCGACAGACCTCCTTGACAGCCTCTTGAAGTCTTTTTACAGACTCCATCACCAGCCGAAAACTTTCCTGGAAGCTGCCATTACCCTCCTTCACCCAGGCCGCCTGGAGCTCTTGGACCCATGTCAGGACCCCATCCAGCTGCTCCTGCAGCTCCCTCTGCTCCTCCAGCTCAGCCAACAGGGCCTGTCTGGCACAGACCTCTGCCTCATAGGCACTCTGGAGGTCAGCAATGGAGGACTCCAGTCTCAGCACGTCCTGCAGACCCAGTCAAATCACAGACCAAAAAAAAAAGTTCCTGTCATGTTTACAGCCACAAAATAAAGATATCCATAGCATTGGAAGTAATAAATCAAAAATCAAGACTTCAAGTCTTCATGACTATGTGATAAAACTAGAATTAGAAGATAAAAAAAAACTTGAATTATTCAGAATCCCTCTCAGTTATCACCTAGTCACACAAACTAGTGTGTAAAAAGAAGTTTAATGTCTTGTGTTTTCCAGGTCATGTAATACAAAATGAATATTAACCATATTATATCCATTACAGCACATTTTGTAAGTCTCTTTCTAGTATTGAATGGTATTCATTATGGGCCAGTCTGAGGAGTCAGGTATTGAATCCAGCATTAGAAATGAAAATACATCAGAAATGCTGACTTATGAAGACAATGGGATGCAGCTGAGTGCTTTGAAAAATAAAATTACAAGGGATGCTTTGAAACTGGGTTAATTTATAGAATGTCTTAAGTGTCTTTAGAGTCTCTTTTCAGTAGCATTCAAGTATATAATATGCATAGAGATATTTTATGCATTTAAATCAGCTGATAGTGTGCTGAGGCTCTTGGCTAACCATGGTAAAAAAAAAAATTGTCAAAAGGGATTTTTTTAAGGCTGACACCATAAAGAAGTTTTTTTTGTTGATGGTACATGTATTTTATTTGAAACAAAAAAGTAACTTTCTACTTTGTTTCCAGAGTTTGAACCAACTGAGGGGGGCTTTTTATAATGAAGATGGACTCATCAGTGCCCCCTGGTGGACTATGAAACTATTTTACTCCACGTTTGTAAATAAACAAGTCAAGGACTAAATTACCTGCCACATTGATGGCAGTATATAAAAAAAAACACGAAACATAAAGAAACGCCTGCCGTGACAATGTAATAATTCATGTTTAACCAAGAAATGGTTATAAGGGTCACTGTAGAGCATCTTCAGACTGATATTCGGTTGATGGACCCATAATGTACTGTTAGTATATTTACTGAAATGCATTAATATGAAAAGTTTTTAATTACATATTTAATGTTGCGAACGATGCCTGGGCTTGAAAACAAATCAACCCTCATATCAATAATCTGTACACCCTTGTCCAAGATCAGTATCCATCTGAAAAATATTGAGCTGTTTGTAGGCCATCAGGCATCATAAGATCATAACATCAAACAGCTGCTTGTCAGTATTCAGGTGTCCTGGCCCTGCTGTACGCACCTGTATGTGCTGTGGGTATGTCTTGTGGGACTGGTCCTCGGGCAGTAAGACGTTTGGTGGCACGGAGAAGCAGCGATCGAGCAGAAGAGCCTCCATCCGCGTCGACAGCTGTTTGAACCGCTCATCGAGAAACTGCTGCAGTTTTCGGCTGCACTCCCTGGCTCGGGATCCGAGCTGCTCCTCGGACCCATCCGACCCGCCTTTGCTTATCTGCCTGACACACACCTTTTCCACAATGGGTAAAATGTCATACAGACAGTCCTGGAAGGCGCTGTAGACCCGCAACATACAGGTTTGCGGAGTAAAGCCGAAGAACTGTGTCTCATACAGTTTTAAAGTCGACGGATATAATCTTTCGGACTCTTTTAGGACTTCTCCGTGAGGATCCATCTGTATCACTTCCCCGGTTTCCCGCGCCATGTTCAACTGTTTGCGTCACGTTTGTCGCTCATCGTGTTGTTTCTGTTGATGTAATAATGATATGGTGCATCAGTTCAGCGCCCCATGTGGCAGGGAGTGTGACTGCGGCTGCAATGCTCATTGATTAGATATTTCAAGTGTTTCAAGGGACGAAATAGAAAACACTTTACAGAATTCAAGATTAAAGGAAAAATGGCAAATAAATGAGGGGACGAGAAAGAAGGTTAACGGTGTTATATGATTCACAGAAAAGTTGGTCTCTGTAAAGATTAAACGGTAAAATGAACAACACGCATTAGCCAAACACAATACCAGTAATTGCAAATTAAGTTAATTCATTAATTAAGTTATTTTTGTTATTCACCTATTTTGATTTTGTTACCGTAGTATTTTTTCCCTCCATACTTGATTGTTTTACATATTATATTATTATTATATTATATTACATATTATCATTGCAAGGTGGGTGTCAGTCTGCTGATGAAGGAGCTGCTTAAAGCCCTCACAGTCAAAAAGAGGGTCCAAGGAGCAGTCTAGGACAGTACGGACCCACCTAACCAGTCTGTTTATTCTTTTTCTTTCCATCTTTGTGCTGTCTGCGCCCCAGCTTACTGTGATGACTTTATTTATAAATCATAATTATATAAGCAGGTCCATGATGAAGAGGTTTAGCTGCACAGTTTAACAATCAATACATTTAGGCAAGTTAGTTTTTGCTCCCCCCCCCCCCCCCCCACTTCTTTCTCGTGCATATTTTATGTTTTGATAATAACAGTTTTTAAAGTTTAGTTACTTTTGTGAGAATCATTTTATAAAGCTATAATTTGTTGCTTGCCTGTCAAAAAGAAAGAAAGTTAATACGTGACGCACAAAATGTCCACGCCCCCTCATTGGAAGGAAAGGGGCATGCGCGCGCCTTCACTTCCTTCACAGCTCGTGCTTCTTTTTGGTCTGTGTTGATAGCGGCTTTGCTTCCACACGTGCACTCTTTCCTATGTGAATCTCTCTCTTTGGGGTTCGTTTGTAAGCTCATCCTGCTCTGTCAGAAACGGTAAGTGTACGAGTGTGCTGATTGTTGGGTCTTTTTAGAACTGCGCAGCCGCTTTCATGGCGGGGCAGAGGTTAGGGCTGAAGTTTAGCCGGCTGTTAGCATGCTGGTGTTAGCTCGCTGATGCGTCCACTTTTTGTTGTGTTGCTGCTAACGCTGGCTAGCTAGCAACTACAACAAGTCGGGCTGTTTAATGCAGCTTAAAGAGCGAGTTATACACTTGGTCAAACATTTGTGTTGTTTATGGTAACTCTAAGATGATCTGTGTCATTTGTGTTCTCCCCTCACCAGGTGTTAAGCCATAGAAACCGACAACTATGGGGGCTTATCTGTCGCAACCTAACACGACCAAGACCTCGTCCGATGGCGGCAACACCAGAATGAGCTACGGTTTCTCTGCCATGCAGGGTTGGCGCGTCTCCATGGAGGTGAGGCAGAAAATGTATGACGGGATCAAAGACGAGATGCCGCTCTTCCCGTGAACACATCAAAGATCAAATGTGCTTTGTGTTTCAAATGGCGGGTTGAAGAGCGTGTGACTTCTCTGACGTTTTTTGAGCAGATTGATTTCGTCCAGAGTGCGCTTAAAGTTCGTCACAATGAACTCATGGTTAGCGATAATGTGACTTAGCATCCTGAGTAACATTGCTATACATCTCTTACTGCTTACACGAGTACTGAGTGTTGGTTGCTGTAGTGTGAACATTGCATGTTTGTCTCTCTTTACTTTTGAAGAGAGGATCCAACGTAGTGCATACAGCTCAACAACACAAAGAAAGACTGGTTATTAAAAGCTTAGATCCAAGTAATTTGATGAAAGGATGTAAAGGAGTGCATGGATATGTATCAACATAACAATGAGTGGAGAACATTTCGTTTTCAAGTTGTTTTTTTTTTTTAGCTGATTAGGAATAAGGCTACTATGAATTGTACCACTTCATCAATTGTGAAGCTGTCTGCAAAGCTTTACTTACTACTGTGTTGACTTTGTCACAGGATGCCCACAACTGTATTCCAGAGTTTGATGAGGAGACAGCCATGTTTTCTGTATACGATGGACATGGAGGTAACACCTATCAAACATGAACTGTTTGCCTGTTATTGAATGTTAGGACACATTGAGACATTTAGAGCAGGAGTCCCCAAACTTTTTCCTGTTAGGGCCACATAACTTTTCCCTTCTCTGATGGGGGACTGGGGTCACATCTGGAACTCACATCAAATGTAATTTTGCTGTTTTTCAACACACTTCAATCAATCTCTTCTATAGTATTTGCACAAACATGCTGTATTTTATCATCAAAATCCATCAGATAAGAAACTCTGTCTTTTTCTTTTCATTTAAGCTCATACCACACCCTTGTTTGTCTAGTGTGCCTTGTTTCTCCTTTTTTATTGTTTTACACACATCTCACCTGAGATTGTATCTTACCTCTCAATTCATTTAGGAGAAGAGGTGGCTCTGTACTGTTCAAAGTACCTTCCTGAGATCATTAAGGAGCAGAAGACCTACAAAGATGGCAAACTGCAAAAGGTGAGAAGCAATAGAAACATCATGATATGGCTTAAGTTGGTCAACTTAGAGATGTTCATGATCCAGAGGTGTATTGTGGATGGTGGCTAAAAATTCAGATGGGATTAGCGCAGCAAAATTTGGTAAATTAGTGTCATATACTTGCTAGGTCACCAAGGAACATGCAGAGATTATTGATAGTCTTTAAATTTTATATTTCTCAATTTAAAACACGCTAATGTAAAAAATAAAGCTTACACAGCATTGTTTTCAAAATGACATGACGGTTTAAAAGTTAAACAGATGTTATTTACCCCTTGAAAACAACCACATCCCTTCAAAGTCCTAATACGGTATTTTTAATGTTGCACTTTTGCAAACATAAGGTTTTTCTATAAAAAGTGAAAATGGAGATATTATAGGTTTCTACAGTGAACAAAAGCACTCTTTTCCACAGTTCAAATGAAGCAGCACTTCTCAGGTGTTGACACAAATTAGTTTTGCTGTAATATGATGCAGCAACTTAAACTTGCACTGTACTTTTCCCTCTTTTAAGGATGCGAAACCTGCATCCAGAATATTCCCATTAAACAGATGTGTCAAATGGCCACCAGTTTGCTTTGGTCTATTGGTCATGCTTTCGCTTGTCAGCATCCTTGTTGGTCACTCCGCGCTCTGCATGCAGGATAGTCATGTGATACAATCATTGGAGACACTTTTCTTCCGTTCAACTGCTGCTACGACCTGCAGATAAAACAGCTCTGAATGGACTCAGACTAGCATCATGATTATTGTGCCTTGTTCTTACACATTTTTTACAAACCTCTCTACTCATCGTTTCCAGGCTCTCGAGGATGCCTTCTTGGCCATCGACAAAAGAATCACCACAGAAGACGTCATCAAAGAGCTGGTTCAGATTGCTGGACGCCCAACTGAGGAGCCGCCTGTTGAGAAGGTGGCAGAGGAGGACGACTGTGAGTTCACAAAAGTGATCGGATGTATCCATTTTTGGTACAAATATGAGTTGTTTGACAAAGATATCTTGGATGGTAACAGGGTATTGACATTAAAGTGGTGTAATGCATCAATGTAAAAGTAGTTATGACCACATGAAGGCTGACTAATAAACAGACAGGGTTGAGAACTATGTAGTACTACAGAGGCAGTATATTCTGAAGTGCATGTGTGTCCACAGCTGGTAGGTTGTAAACTCTGATATGAAATGAGATTGATAACTTGATTATTTTGTTTTAGTGGAGAATGAGGAAGCAGCCCTGCTCCATGAGGAAGCCACCATGACCATTGAGGAGCTGCTGGTCCGCTACGGTCAGAACCTCAACGCTGTCAAGCACGCAAGTCTCATCAGGTAGATAAAACTTTTACCAATCACCAATCTTTTGCACATTGTTCTGCACACAGGGGTCGTCAGTCAGTTTGATGAATTCAGCTGAACTGAATTTGTAGACCATTTTAGAACAACTCAATTTTTCTTTTTTGTGGAAATTTTTTTTTCATTGTTTTATTCCTAGCGCTGCTGCTAAGAAAGCAGCTAGCTCACAAGCTGAAGGCTCTGGAGACAAAGAGGACGGCGGTAAAGCTGAGAAGAAAGACGGCTTAAATGGAGAGGTGGAGGAGGGGACTAATGGGAAGGAAGGCGCAGGAACAGCATGTGGCTCCAAGCTGAGAGCCTGTCGAAGAGCAGGGGCAGGTGAAGGCAGCACGGCAGGTGTGTCTCTGCTTCAGAACAGAATTGAGCATACCTTTAAGCTGAGAGGTGGCTTTCTTAAAAGTAAACAAAATCAAAACATCTAGCTTAAATCAAGATCATCTATTTTGCTCCTGCACATTTTTATTTTTTCCACTGGGTTCCTTTACACTAACATGTTAACCCTTGTCTCTCCTCCACAGCAGCATCCTGTGGAGGGTCAGGAAGCTCAAATGGAGAAGAAAAGGCCGGCAAGGCAGAGGGAGACGCAGGTCCTTCGTGCTCCTCTTTGTCCTCAAAGGCTGCTGGAGACTCCAAGTCCAGGTTCTTTGATGACAGCGAGGAGTCTGAGGAGGGAGAGGAGGAGGAGGGTAGTGATGAAGAAGATGGCAGTGAAGAGGAGGAGGGGGACAGCAGTGAGATGGAAGAGGAAGAGGATACAGAGGAGGGAGAGGAAGACTCTGAAGATGAAGAAGAGGAAGAGGAAATGTGTCTACCTGGAATGGATGGCAAAGAGGAGGTGTGTGGACAGAAGTGTCTGAGTTATTGAGTGTGATTGAGGCAGGCAGTACAAAAGGTGTTCATTCTGAGTAAGAGTTTAGGGAAGAGGCTGGAGTGGACCAACATTTACTTCAGATGATTTAACTATTTTGCTCCAATGTTAATTTAACCTGTACAACAGTGGTATTTCTTTATGTGAATAATATTGCAGTCTGGCTTTGTAAAGGACTTGAATACTATTTAAATGTCCCTTATACGCTGATTTTACTCGAGTTTAGATTTGTTTAGATTGTGAGTTAAGATTTGAGACAGCTTTTTAGAAAGGATTTTAATCTTTATTTGTGGTTTGTGGGGAAAAGAAGTCCAGATATTCTGACAGTGTCTCATTTTCTGGCTGCAGCCTGGCTCAGACAGCGGCACCACAGCCGTCGTGGCGCTCATCAGAGGAAAACAGCTGATTGTGGCAAATGCTGGAGACTCCCGCTGTGTAGTATCTGAACGTGGTATGTTGACCTGTAAAATAAAAAGCTCTCGCATTGTAACACCTTAGACATAAAGTATGTTATTGGACTTTGTTAGCCCTTCTGTTTCTGCCAAGTTAAAACTTCATTTGTTTAAATGATCCAATTCAAGAACGATTAAACATTTGATTTTTGTCATTTTGTTACCATAAACATGAATGAAAATTTGGATAAGTTGATTTTAGAGGATTTTATCTTGGCTCTTAAATTCTTTAAAGCAAAAATGCTCATAGTCATGTCATCAAAGAGCAACCAGTTGTTTCTTGTGGGTCTTGTATTAAATATAAAGAGCGTCCTTCTTTAACCATAACTCTTCCTCTTTTTTTATTTATTTATTTTTTGTGGCTTTAGGTAAAGCTGTGGACATGTCATACGACCACAAACCAGAGGACGAGGTAGAATTGGCTCGTATCAAAAACGCCGGAGGCAAGGTGACCATGGATGGACGGGTCAATGGTGGACTGAACCTCTCCAGAGCCATCGGTATGAACAGCTTTGTGTGCGACTTTTGGATTACTTGGTAGTTTTGAAAGAACAGGTCAGCTGAATGTTTGCACCCTGAGAAGTCACGTACAGTGCACACCAAGATTCAGTTAATTTGATAAAACCATGACCAATCCTCACAGGTGACCACTTCTATAAGAGGAACAAAGCTCTGCCACCAGAGGAGCAGATGATCTCTGCGATGCCAGATGTCAAAGTTTTAACACTTAATGAGGACCACGACTTCATGGTCATTGCCTGCGATGGTATCTGGTAAGTTAGAGTAACCACCTGTGGTTTTTCCTGAAGTTAATCATTTACTTGGATGTGTGACTTGAGCAGGTTAAGCAGCTGTGTACAAGATGCTGGTTATAAGCCTTCAAATCAAGCTGTCGATGTTTGAGACCCAGCAGTCAAATTTGAGCCTCTGAACAAATAAAACATGATCCACAGGCAGGATGAACATAAAAATACCTAAGACAAAAGATAGAAATTTACCACAATGATGCACACAAAGTTTCCTCTCCTTCAGATTTTTTTTGATTGGTTTGTTGATTAGCATGTCATTCATAATCATGTTTGTCTGCAGGAATGTGTTAAGCAGCCAGGAAGTGGTGGACTTTATCAGTGAGAGGATCAAACCAGACCAGAGCGGGAAAGCCAGAGCCCTCTCATCCATAGTGGAAGAGGTGAGAGTGATGGGGCACACTTAAACCATTATTTTAATGTGTAAAAAATCACTTACATGAAAAGCACTAAAAGAAAATTATGTATCTTTAACTTCATATGTTCACCCTCAGCTGCTGGACCACTGTTTGGCCCCCGACACATCTGGAGACGGGACAGGATGTGACAACATGACCTGTATCATCATCTCCCTCCGGCCACATCCCTCACCTGCTCAGTCTGACGACACGAAGAAGAGGAAGCAGCCGGAGCAGACAGAAGAGACGGAGCCAGAGGCGAACGGAAACGACAGCAAAAAGGCTAAAAGTGACTAAATGCAAAGAGAAACTGTAACTGAGAGAGCAGCTGGTCCCTGGCTACCCATGAGACACAAGACACATTCTCCTCAACTAAATCCTGACCTCACAAAACATCACACCACCCTGAAACAGAAATGACAAAAGCTACAAGCTGTAGCTCCATGAATTGGCTGAAGTAAGATCATCAGTGTAGTTTTTTGTCCTCTTTTTATGGTGGATTCTTCCTTTGATATCCCCTTCAGTAGTTTCTTTGGTTTGCTCTTGTTGGAAACAAGCTGGACTTGCTGTGCTTCTTCAGTGGAGGCAGACTCACTGGCATGCTGAATAGCGCCTCTTCTATAAACACGTGAAAGAAAATGCAGAATGAAAGTGTCTGCCGAGATTAGTGTATATTTCTAAACAGTTTTGAAGGCGCCTCTCCATCTTTTAAGATGCGTTAATCAGCTAAAGTGAAACATTTTTACCACTCGGAGGTTTCACTCTCTTTTATCCATTAAGATTTTGAGGATATCTCCTTTTTCAAACTAGGTCTGATTTGCTGTTCACAGTTTACAGTATGACAGGCTGAACTGCATAACTGCAATATGAGACATGCACAGTGCTTCGTGTGTCAACCCCAAATTACAAAGCTGTCATTGTGTCCCATCAAAGTGCCATTAAGACCATGAATTCCCCGTGAAGGCACGTTTTAATGTCCTCCACTAAGGTGAGCCCGGGCGTGTTTTTAGAGCTGCTAGAAGAGATGGATTGAGAGGATATTGGTGTCCTTTGTAGCCCGAATTGAAATGGGAGATGTTGTGAGAATGTGGGTGATAATCCAGCGTTATATTGAATGTGTCCGATTCCTCTTTTAAGTTTGACATCATGCTATCAGATTGTCTCTGTTTGGATAGTCAGTGTGTGCGAGTCACAGTTTGAACTCCAGCGAGGGGAACTAAAGGATTTGGGTGACTTGTCCTGCTGTTCTTGTTTTCCACTCTTTGCCCCCACCCCCCCCCAATCAACGCTCATTCACAAGTAAGAATATTTTCTGTATTTTATAGCTGCCTTCATCCTGCCTTTGATTTCATTCCTGCTTTAAGTCTCATCTTGATGAAATAGATGATTTTTCAGTGAAAATATTCCCAGGTTTTGGAACTTGCTGTTTCAGCTGTAAAATGTGACAAGGATTAAGAGAGAGAGAGAGAGAGAGAGAGGTGGTGTCGAAGACCTGGACTGACCCTCCTTATATTTCTCATGTCCAGGACTTTCACTCTCCTTGTCCGTCCTCCTTTTTCCATCGTAACATCTTTTTAAGATCACCTATAGGACGTGTGTTTTAAGTATAAAGAGAAAAAGTTATTCCACTTAAGTTTATTTTTCCATTTCTGGTGAAGTCATTATCTTGCAGTTTTTATAAAGATATTTGTGAGCACACTCTGATAACGCCCTGAGGTTAAACAGTGGAGAGGCTGCACAAGGATATTTTTGAGTGGAACTACGATTTGACTTTCAGAGCACCAAGACAGTTTAACTGTGTAGAAGATTTGTTTTCTTGATCTACAGAAGCTTCATTTAAACCACATTGTATGACTGTAAGTTTGTTTCTAGTGTTCTGTTTTGTCACCATGCCCTTTTTTCTGTACATAGTTTTTTCAATACTTGTAATTTGAAGAAAAAGAAAAGGCTTTTTCTTTGTAATTGTGAGTCAACGTGACATTTTTGGTGCATACTCTTTTGACACCAGTATGTAAGTACATACAAATACATTTTTTTAAATAATTAGATGGATGTTTTTCTGTGTCTTTCTTAATAACAATTTAATGATATGTTGGTATTTCACCCACAGCCTTTTGTTGACATTCTGTTTAGGCTGGGAGTCAAAATTGGACTGAAAATTGTTTCATTATTTTGGGGTATTTTCACTGTTATTGATAGAGCAACTGGGGAGACACGGGGAAGTTTGAGCAGAGAACGAGGGAGGGCGTGCAGCAATTGTGTGAAGCTGGGCGTCAAATCAGGAACTGTGACAAGGACTCCAGCCTCTACACTTAAAGCACCAGGCCAATGCTGCTACAGAAGAACCTTTTAACAGGCGCAGAGTTCCTCATCACACCACATTGATATTGTCATTTTGCATACCATTATTATCTCATTGTTTATAATGGTACTGTTGCCTTAAAATTTCAGCTCAGAGCAATCTAAGAAAACACTTAAAACAGCAGAAGGGGGGGCAATAAATAAAATCCTGTGAGAGAATGTCTGAGTGTGCCTGACTCATACCATGTTGAGACCAACAATTACCACAAGGTATCTTTGAAACGCTTCAGTCAATTTATTTTACACCAAATTACGACACAATATCTCAAAAGCCTTTTACAAAAACAGTAGATCTTTAACATACTTTATTATTATTATTAACATAGACCTAACATCAAGATAAGTTAATAGCTTTTATGATATTGTAAGCCAGACTCTGATCTCATCTTCATATACATAATCAGAGCGCTTTGCAGCATTTAGCAAGTTTGAAACTTATTTTGAACAGGCAGAAACCATGAGCAGAACCAGACTCATGTTAGGCAGCCATCTGCTCAGACCGTGCTGGGGTTTAAGAAAGGGATACAGAGAAATTCTGAGGATTGCCTAAATGTGTGCCAAAAACTGTTTGTATTTCTGTCTGTTAGCTTCTATTCCTGCAGGTGGCAGCAGAGACATTTAGCTCAGTGCTGATGGAGAAACTGTTTTTGATCCTTTGAAGTTGGAGGAAGTGATCACATCCATAAAGGAAGAAGAGCCTGAAAAACTTCAGAGAGTAAAGCTGCTGATTTTCCTGACACCTGTAATTTTTTTTAACTCCAATTTAATTTCACAAATGATGTTTAACATATTATTTAACATTGGACACCTTATTTATAAAACAGGAATTCTGAGGACTGTTTGACCCACATCCCCTCCCATGGAGACACAGTGGGTTAATGTTACATTTTAAACTTCCAGCAAAGCAGCAGAGGACAGACTTTATTTCCCATCAGCCTCAGGACCTTTCTGTCCTGCCCTGTCATTGGCTGCTGCTCCAGAGTCCTGGTGGTTGCTCCACTCCCTGAGGATCACTTTTACTGCAGGAACAATAGAAAGCAAGAGAGGAAACACACCCTGTCCTTGGAATCTAAAAATGTCATCTCACACACACATGCACACCAGAATGCACACTTTTTGTCCTGTCTGCAGCAGGAAGGATGTAGTTTTCTTCTTGTCTGTAGATTAACTGTTTCTGTGTGTGTGGGTGAGTGTAGAGAGAGAGAGAGGGTACAGAGTTTGCTGGTTGGGATGTTTGTCCTTATAAAAAAGGACAAAATACAGGCCAAAAACAGTTGGGTCTGTGTCAGTGTGAAGTGGGCTGTGCTGTCCTTGGATTTTGCTAAATGTCTTCCCCAAAAAAAATTACAAATGCAAATTTCATCCATTTCTGTAAAAATGAAAACAAAATATGGGTTATATTTTATTAAAAAGAAAAAAAAAACATGCACACAGAATATATTTTATCTGTTTTCCATTTTATTTTTTGCCAAAAGACTCATGAAGCGACCAAGCCAGAAGAATGACGCATCACTGGCAACAGATTAGCTTAGGACTCACAGCACTATGTGAACATGATAGTCCAATTTTCCTGTGATCAGCTTTTTTTCTTTGTCTGTTTTGGGAGGGGCTCAGTGGTGTATTTCAGCAGCAAGGGGGTGCTGAAAATAAATAATCATCAATGAGTGAGAAAAGAGAATAAAGTGTGAAGAAAAGGTGAAGAGAGTAGAGAATATTTAAGAGATAAGAAAGACTGGGAGCAAAATGAAGGTCAAAAGAGAGGATAGAAATTGGGGAAAAGAAGGTAGAAAATGAGTATAAAGGGTTAGAAGAAGGAGAAAAGTTACAAAGGAACTAGAGAGAAGGTAATGAAGGTGCAGAGAAGGAAGAAATGATATAAAGTGAAGAGAGTGGAGAGATGATTAAAAAAAGAGTGACGAAAGTAATACGTGCAGTAGGTAGAGACAGGGTGCACGAGGACAGAGAGTGTAAAAAGAAGGCAGAAAGAGGAAAAAAGGTTAGAGAAAGAGAAAGAGTGTGAGAAAAGGTTAAGAAAATGAAGAGGGAAAGGAGAGGGAAGAGGAAGAAGAAAGGAAAATAGGGTTAGAGTTGAGAGTGTAGAAAGAGAGCAGAATGTAAGTAAATTGCAGAGAAAACGCAGAAAGAACATGTAGGAAGATCGGAGAGAGGGTAGAACGAAGGCCATGAAGAAAGAGAAAGAGTAAAAAAAAAAGAAAGATGGAAGACAGTGTAAAGTAACTTGAGAGAAGGAGGTTAGACATACTTAAAGTTCTTTATTCAACTTAAAATGCTGACCAGAGCACATTAACACAAATAGAACAAGTAATCCGGAGTCTGGGGTGGAGTCATGACTTTGAGAAAGTTTTCAGTACAGCAGAGGTGTGAACTGTGAAACAGCCAATAACACGAGGGGACAACGTATGATGTCTGAAGATTGGGAGCACTGATGACCTCTTCTGACCCCTATCACAGTTTGGTCCTTGTCAAAGTTGCCGTCATCCTTGCTGCTAACATATCTCACTCACTGATGCATTTGTGAAGAAATAATCAATAATTTTCACACTTCACGTTAGCAATCATAATTTTATGGATGACTGTTGATATTTGGTATGAGCCAAAAAAATCAATAAGACTTTAGACTTTCTTGTTGAGAAGCAGCTCATTCTCTCTTATTGTTGGTCCAATGACAGTAGGGCTCTGTTTGTGGAGCCCAAAGTGATGTCTATTATGGGGCCTAGGATTCTTGTCTCACTGAGAGCACAAACCACAGGTCAACTCATTTAAAGTTACCAAAGTCCCTCATTTTCAGTATGTATGAAACGTTAGCTGTTTCTTAAATACCAAAGCCGCTGTAAGAAGTCGTTCCAGGCTGATTCCTCTCTGCAGAAGCCATAAAAAAGGTCTCAGAAAGGCTACTGTGGAGCTCAATGGTAGCCTTGTCCAGCTGTGTGTTGGTTGGGGGAGTTGCTTCTGTCTCTAGACTCCTAAAGTTGACTGATGGCTGAGGAGGAGAACCACAGGAGTCCAGCTAGACCTGGTCTGTGTGTGTGTGTGTGTGTGTGTGTGTGTGTGTGTGTGTGTGTGTGTGTGTGTGTGTGTGTGTGTGTGTGTGTGTGTGTGTGTGCATGCCTGCGAGCGCGAGTCGTCTAGCCAAAGGGTCTTATATAGCAAGCTAAACCACAATAGCAGGTTATAGTTAGACACTGTAAGTATTCATCAAGATTTTTTTCGATCCTCTGCTCTCGCCTCTGAAAGTGTAGAGGCCTCATAGCCTCTCACATCACAAAGCACAGCACTCATCAACATCCTGACAAACACACATATGCAGACCAGATTTTAGCAGACTCTATAACTGATATTATTTATTTATTTATTTATTTATTTATTTATTTATTTATTTATTTATTTTTACTAGTAATCAACTATTATGATGGTAAGTGAATTCAGTACCATATTTCACCCATACATGTAGTCATCACATCTATTTTCCATGAGGTAAGGGTGAGAAAGATGAAATGATCATTTTCTGTTATCTTTTGACCCTCAGTCCTCATAACCAGCAGTGCTGTTCTCATAATGAAATACTTTGTCCACCTGCATAAACAAGTAGGCTACAGAAACTTCTCTGGACATATAAGGTGAACTTGTTCCAGACGGCTGTGCTGGAGAGAATGATCATGTCTGAGATGTCAGCACAGTACAGCCATCTCTAAATCTCAGCTTGTCATGAAGATTATGGAGTATACTTAAAACCTTTCCCTCCCCTTGGTGGATGAGAAGTCTGTTCTTCGGACTGATCCATCTCAAGTCCTCCACTCTAACTTCTTTACTCCCATAATGGAAGCTGAACTTCTCCAAAACTCATCTGTGGCCACATTGTTCAAACTTTTAAACAACTCTTAAAACCAAACTGCTTCTGCAATAGCATTATGGTGTAGTGTTTTGTGCAGGTCTTTGTCATGGGTAATGTAAATGTTTGTTTTTCTGTTTGTTTGGTATGTTTCTCTCTTTAATATGGATTGTTCTGTGTTTTTACATTTTTTTTCCTCTTCTCTGTTTATTTTACCGCTGCAGGGCTGGTTTCAGGGGCTAAGCATGAAGGGAATGATCTTGATTACAAGGTCAGGTCCTTAATTTGCATCCATAAACAAAAATAACTACACAGGAGGAGAGAAAGAAAGACAAGAGAACAACAAGAGGTTATACAGAGGAAGAAATGTCTCCTGGGACTTGAAGTTATTTGGTCAATCAAGTGATGGATGTCAATTTTGGCCTGTTTTTACCACACCCTGTATGCAGATGTTGAGTAGGTTTCAGATGTTGATGTTCTTAGAGAACAATCTGATTTTCACTTCCATCAGGTGTATAATGTACACACAGGCTAATGGGATGAGCAGAACAAAAAGTTGAGAGAACTCAAAATTGTGAGAGAATCAACTTCAGCGAAATTATGAGTTCAGTTAATGAACTTAACCATTTAAGTTTTGCTTTTAAGAATTTGCAAGCTCACAGTTTTAATCATGTTTACTTAAGTGGAAGTGGCACAAACTCATGCTTTCACATTTTAATAACCTAAACTCTTAATTTCTGTTAACTAGCTGTAATTTGCAGTTACCTGTTATTTCACATTGTCCTAAATTAGATTCTTTTACTTTTATCAACTGACCGAAAGTTGAAGTATCTTATTTATTCACATTATACTAAGTGAAAGTTGTTTCTTTGATGTAATTGAAGGTTGATGTTGATAAACAAGGCCACACACACAAACACACAAACCCACACACACATTCGCATACAGAGCTCACACAGGAGGATGTCACCATCAGCTGCTCTTGCGCTGGCAGGACGTACTAGCATGTCAGCTCCAGAAACATCCTGTGTGTGTGTGTGTGTGTGTGTGTGTGTGTGTGTGTGTGTGTGTGTGTGTGTGTGTGTGTGTGTGTGTGTGTGTGTGTGTGTGTGTGTGTGTAATACTTCATCATCAACCTATCCTTGTAGGATGAACAGAAAAACTATCACATCCTTTATTCTACAATTTTCTTTTCCTCTTTTTCATGTTTTCCTCTTCCCTCTTTTCTTCTCCTCCCACCGTACTTCCTGTCACACCTTCACCCCAGTTCCTCATATCTTCTCACCTTTATTTCAAAATTAATTAACAGTTATCCAAAGTGATGAGGATTCGGGCACCACACAACAGAACCTGGAACACTGGTACACCTGTTCATGTATAATAGATTCAATTCAGGGACTTATTTGAACATATTCAGACCTTAAGGTATGCATAGAAGGCAAACACACACACACACACACACACACACACACACACACACACACACACACACACACACACACACGCACACACACGCACACACACGCACACACACACTGAGGGTGGAGCCAGTGATTAGATATGAGTGGAAACAAGCAGCTGTTTGATCAGCGGACATACTGCTGCTCTTACATCACATCTACATTTTTTGTTCTTGGTCTTTTGTTTTCTCAGCCACAGTCATGCCTCCTGTCTGTCCCTCCCCGGAAAAATAATCTGTTGATCAGCATGTCAGCCCTTTCCCACAAGAATACTCTTAAACATCTCTGTCCTTATTTATTTGACATTTCTTTTCAAACCTTTGAACCCAAGATTTGGAAAGTATAAACCAGAAATCAGAGCCATAGAAAGACAGCAAATACTCTATTTCATTTCCTATAAAGTGGTTTTAACTTGCGTTATTCTGCTTAAACACAGCACTTAAGAGTGATAATTCACCTTACATTAGTCATTTCAGTACAAAACAACATCTTAGACTGTTTGGGAAACTCACTTACGTACATATTCACAGCTTCTCTGCAAGAAAAAACCCAAAACATCTCAATTCTGTGAATCCTGTAAAAATAAACGTCCTATAAGTTTGAAGGGATGACAGTTTGAAACTGAAAAATGTATTTTTGTTTGACTCATCACTTAAAGGTGCAGTGGTAAGCACAGATGCCTCACAACAAACGGGTTCCTGGTTTGATTCCCAGGTTGGGCAGGTGATTGGTCCCTTCAAATTGCCTGCAGGTGTGAATGGTTGTCCAACTCTACATGTTGGCCCTGTGAGAGGATGGTAACCTGTCCAAAGTGGACCCCACTCAGTGCTCAATGACCACAGAAAGTACATGACCCCTGTGACCCTGAAAGAGAAAAAAGGTTAAGATGATGGATGGATGGATGGATGGATGGATGGATGGATGGATGGATGGATGGATGGATGGAAGGATGGATGGATGGATGGCTTCGTCTTTATTCTTTTTGGATGAAAGACAGTTAAGGAAGGAGTTTCTCTTTCTTTTCTGACTCTCCAAAGATTTCAATGTGTGTTCCTGTGATTTCTCTCTGTGTTCTTTTACCTTGGAGCAGGTCACAGGATCCTGCTGAAAACTCAGTCAGACAATTAAAGCTGAAAGTCAGAGGGGATATTATGCTTTCCCACATTCTTAACCTGGATATGAACAGTGCCAGATGTTCATACAAAACGTGTACAGATTTTAAACCAATGCATGTTCATATCTTGTATAATATTTACTCCCGCTTCATTGTGAAAGTATAAACCATGAGTGCTCAGTGCAGAAACGTGAAAACAGTGTAGGATACTGATGCTACAGAGAGCAGATGTAGGCAGATCTAATCCACAGCATTCTACACAGTGTATTAATTTCACACTTTGGCTGTAAATGTAAACGTGTATAACAAAGCTTTGTTTCTTATTATGCTAAAATATAAATACTACTCTGGAGCTAATGTGAATGCTGCCACACTGTGAATGTGACCTTGAGTTTGGCTTGTCGTAGATAATGCTGCTGAGAGTGCTGAACTTCCTGCTTTGAGTGAGTGAAAGAGCTGTTGTTTAACCATCACATGCATAAAGAGAGAGCCCTCTTCCTGCTCTAATCCAGGGTCATATGTTAAATAAGAGCTTTGTCACACGAGGGACACTGATACTGAAAACGATCAGACACTGAAACTGAAAGACTGGGTCTCACTGTAGGTACTTAAAAAATAAGTTCTTTTTAATCTCAAAAAGATATTTTAGACAATCTGGAAGATCTCGTGATTGGAAGAATCTCCCTAAAGCTGAATTATCTTGTGACTGAGCTAAAAATCACCATTAGCAGAGGAAACTTCACCGTCTATGTATAACACTGCTCCCAGTCATATGAACACATCAAATATCTGAACCCACACTTTATATAATGTGCCTTTATGAAGTTCATTTAGAGTTTTGTCTCAAGGTCTCAAAGTCTCATAGTTCTTTTTTTGTTTGTTTTATAATATGTGTGTGTGTGTGTGTGTGTGTGTGTGTGTGTGTGTGTGTGTGTGTGTGTGTGTGTGTGTGTGTGTGTGTGTGTGTGTGTCTGCAAGTGTGTGTGTGTGTGTGTCCTTGTAGCTACTTGGGTCTCTAGGGATTCTGCAAATATCTTTTTTTAATACATTGGCCCTTTGTCTTTTTCATTTTACTTTCTTTTTAGTAATTTCATGTCTTTGTCGTTGTTTTGGGCTTGTATATAGTTTTTGTGGTTTCATGAACTTCCTGCGGTCCTTTCTGATGAGGTCATTTTGGGGTTACTTTTGTCTTATCGTTTATGTTTTTTGAGATAACTAATTGACCTTTAAAAGTTTATTTGAATGTCTGCTTTAACTTTTAGCAGAGGCTGTGGTTCAGAGGTTCCCTGCCCATTTATTCAATTGATAAGAATGTTAATATCTGCTGACAAGCATGAATAATTCAGTACAGCTGGGACTGAGAAAATGTTGTTTGTCTCACAGGACTAAAAGAGGGCTTATAATCTCTTTATTAGGGAAGGGTTTGAAGTGTTTCATTTATTTACCCTCTGTTATCATACTGGTTCAGACTCAAGGCAGATCTCTGACAGAAATGAGTAAGTATAAATCAAACAAAAGCAAATGACTGGAACAAAACAAATAAATTAATTAAATGAATCTGTGGTCTGAAAACAACAGGTGTGATTGTGACTCAGTGTGTTTCCAACAGAAACTCCAGAGCATTTTGCTCCCTCTGCTCCCATGACTCATAGAGCATATCTGATGAACATGACTCCCTGAAGTTACTACTTCAACATCACATCACACACCCTCTCTCTCCCCCGCTCTATCCAAACAATCAGAGACACACATGACCAGTACCACACTTCAAACATTTGCTCATCTGTCGTTTTTAAAGACATCAACATGTTGTTTTTCTTTCCTCAACTCACCTGCATCTGATGAGTTCATTTTAAACATGTCTTGGTTTCCTTAAATCAGCAGATCTAAGTGGAATAAAAATAACAAAGACCAACAAGAAGCTGGTCTGTCCTGCAGGAAACATCTAATGAAGCTGTGTCTGTGTGCTTTATCTCTCTCTCTCTCTCTCTCTCTCTCTCTCTCTCTCTTCTCACATTATGTGGCAGCTCACATGGTTGAGTAAAGGAGAAAAGGACAAAAGTTCTGGCCACATGCCTGGTCACTGGGAGCAGTTTGTGTGTGCAAATGTGTGTGTGTGTGTGTATGTGTGTGTGTGAGTGCATGCATGTGTGTGCATGTGTATGTGCCAGCTGGTTACATCTGGTTTAAGAGGCCGCAGTGGGAGGCTAGTTTCTCCCACCTCTTAGTATCAGTTACTAATCCCTGTTTCCCAGAAGTGGGTTTTAGTGTTTTTGTGTAGCATAAAAATAAATGCATGTGATGGAACAACTCTTATTTATTGTAACAGAAATCAAAGTTAATGTGGATGATATGTTTTTAAAAAAATGTAGAGGATGAGTATCTGTAGAGGTTTGTTTCCAGACTGAGCATGATTTGATAAACTCATGACGACAGCTGCTCAATCCTCCTCCTCAGTTTTAGGCGTAATCTTGTAAATCCCTGTGTGAAGAGACTAAACTGTCCTCCTTATTCCTGACCAACGAGTCATCTACCCTCCTCTGCTCATCTCATGAACAAGTTATCCACCTGCTCAGCTGCTCTTTACTGTAATGTTTGCCAGGTCACCAACACTCCCTGAGGCCTCTGTTTTTTACTCTGCCCTTTAAGTACCAAACCTGTGATCCACGTGACAGAAAAGATTCATAACTTTATTTATTTAGATGATGGTGATGATGATTTTAACCTATAGCCTATGAAAATCAGAAATCCAGTATCTCTTGTAGTTAGGATATTTTACCAATCCAAAAAGTTTTGAAATACAGAAATGTCCAACTTCTGAAAAGTATTTTAACTTATACACTCAAAATTCGTATTCTCAATCTTTGTTTGGGGCTCCTTTTGCATGAATTACTGCTTTGATTGTGGCCTATTTCAGGTTGAGTGTTTTTCATTTTTGTCCTGACTCCACAGATTCACTTGAGGTTTATGGTTGGGAGAGTTACTCTGCCAATCCAGCATTTGGTAGTAGTTTTGGCACTGTGGGCAGGTTCCAAGTCCTACTGTAAAAGGGAATCAGCATCTCCATAAAGTTTATCAGCAGACTTAAGGCTGAAGAGCTCTTGAACCTCCTGGTAGATGGTTGCATTGATTTTTGACTTGATTAAACACTGACAACCAACACTAACAGATAGCACTTCAAAACATTACTGACTATAGAAACTTCACTCTGGACTCCAGGCATCTTGGATTTAGTGCCTTTCCAGTCTTCCTCCTTTGGGACATGAATTTATATGAAATGCAAAATTTACTGTCATTGCACAAGATTAGTTGGGACCACCAAGCAAGAACCCAGGTAAGACTCCTCTGAAGTTGTCTCTGGTTCAGGAGTGGCTCGATGTTAGGAATGCGTCAGTTGTCTCTTTCTGGAAGACGTCTGGGTCAACTGTTTTTAACAATCTTCTCAAGGCTGCGTTCATCCCCGCTGCTCATGCATCGTCCAGTCAGCTTTCACGTCAGCAGTCTTCACCATGATTGTGGTTGTGTGTATCAAAACTGAACTGGGCAAGAGAGATACTTAATTCAAAATGAATCTTTGGAGCTGTCAGCTATAATTATTTGAATCAGAATTGAAAATGCTTGGATCAGCTTACTTTTCATTTACCCATCCCAATAAGTTTAATTCTAACTTTCTTATCACTGATAGAAAATACTGTGGTTGTTTTTTTCTTGATACCATAGTTTTTGATGCACTCAGTCGCAGAGGTTTGAAATTCAACGGTTAGTTTGATTCATGTGTTTATTGATTTGAAAACATGGCACATCATGACCTGTCCAGAACTGTGTGTAGTGCTGTATGCAGTTATCAGCTCATGTAAACTCTGTGGTCAGCTGGTATTTGCGGACCACACAATACATATATGTGGAGGAGGTGAGTAGGAGAGAGCAGACGGGGTGCAGACTGTATGTTACACTGTTTCTCAACTATGTAAATGCCACATGACACCCTCTGTGAACTTTGAACACACCACACTGAACACGCCAGCAGGCAGCCTGTAGAGACATGAGAGGACGAAACAGAGGACAAGTTGCTGTGATGAGCGCTGACAGGAGATCAGACACAAAGAGAAGGGGGAGGGGGCGGTTGACAGGAAAATGCAGAGAAAGGAAACTTTGAGAGATAAGGAAAGGAAGGAAAAGAAGGAACAAGTGTGTTTGTAGAGCTCAGGGGTTGAATGGACACAGATAAAGCACATCCAGGCAGCAGTTTCTCTCACTCAATACAGATTCCAGGAGTGTGTGTGTCAGTCTGTTTAGTTAGCAGTGAACTTTCTATCCACATTGTGCAGACACAAATCAGTTCACACTCTGGGGAATCAATTCTTTAAGTTTTAACAACTAGCTAAGGCAATGATAATTTCTCATAAGTTTTTTGTTTTTTTTTTAATTATGGTTTTTGATTTATGTTAACGTCAATGAAAACACTGAACAAGGGGACTGAACACAAGTAAAAAGACTCACATAAAGATCAAAGTTCAAAACCTGGCTAATCAGAAACAAGGTTGGTACACAGGAGAGAAAAACAACACAACCTCAACATTATCAGAATGACACTCAAGTTGTTCGGGATTTACCAAACTTGCACTGCAGACATTTTTCCAACATGGCATGTTAAGGGAATGAAGCTCATTTGCTGGGATGTTGTTTTTAGTTTGAATTGTGCACTGCAAAAAGTCAAAACTGTCTTTCCTCTTGCATTTTTTTCTTATTTAAGCAAGATTCACCTGGCAACTACAGAAGAAAATATTTCATTTCAAGATATTTAAAATATTTAGCCTGAATTGCTTGTACTGCGAAAAAAAAAACCTCCCACTTTCTTGATTTGTGTCAACATCCTTATTTCAAGACAAAGCCATTTTTTTCAAGCCTTTTTTTTTGTTTTGTTTTGTTTCTCTGATCCAAACCCTTAAAGCAGCACTACAACATAATTACCTGGATGTGAGTTACCCAACCTGAACAAAAGGGAAATGATCAACAGGTGTCTGGAAATGAACCCTTACAAAGTTACATTGATGGTGATATATTGTTGTCATAGAGTAAATCTAAAGGGATGATAACAATCCATAACAAGACTTGTGGATTAAACTTCAGCGTTCATTGTGTTTAATCAGTGTCAAAATTGGTAAACAGAAAACAAGATTTATTCTCCACAATGTTCTGTTTCTTTCTTTGTTTTTAAGGAGATCATTTATATTTTAGTCTTTTCTTTTTTAGCACATGAGCACACAAATACACTCAAAGTCAGCATCTGTCCACACACACATTGATAGACTTCATGTAGCTTGTAAGCAGAGTGCAGATTGTGTTTCAGCTCTGCTCCTTAACAGTCAGCACTAATGTCACTTGGGTCTTTCTTTGTGTTATGTAAGGCACTCTCTCACTCTCACTCTCTCTCCTTCTAAGGAAGAGAGAAAGAGACAAAAAGAGAGGCTATAAACTAAAAAAGAGGCTGGAGCTGAGCCTCAAATCATTGCCTTGAGTTCTAGAAGTGTTGTTTTTGTGTGTATGTGTTGCTCATATGACTGCTACATTTTCGGATAAGAAAAACTTACACTGTACATGTCTTTATTTCCCCCAAATCACATCTGGTTTTATTTCATTCTTGCTTCCTGTTTCCTTCCACACCATACTAATACCACACCTGTCCAAAGGCTGTTTGTAAGAACCACAGTGTGACCATTAAAGTTCCTTTGAATATATTTCTGCATTCATAGTTTGGCAATTTTGGTGCATAAGTAAGTCAAACACAAGTCAACAAACAAGTTAATGGTGAATTAAGACTGCAAATACACTCTTTTATTTAATGTATGACGACAGGCAGAGATCTGTAGCAGGTATGTGAGTACATGTAGATAGTTATGCATCTCCTGTCGTCCTTGTCAGGCTAAAATCTCTGTGCCTGTTGTTTTTAACTGGCTTTAAACATTCAGAATGCCAATGCACTGCTTGTTATACAACCATAGGCCTCTGTGCATCACAAATTCCCACATAGCCCTCCACCACCAGACCCCTTCCTACGTCACTGATCTCTTTCAACATCACGCACCTTCCCGTAATCTCTGCTCTTCAAACACCAGAGTTCCTCTGTCCTCCTTTCATAACCAAGCACCTGTTGTTTTGTTTGACTTGTGTATAACTTTGTTGATAAAATGAAAAGTACTATTATTGGGTTTTACAACTTCTAAACATTTGCTTCACCATCTGATTGACAATTACAGGATGTGACCATGAGTGTTATTTTTATTATAATATAAACTTTAACCCCATATAATGATACGCCCAATCTGTATTTGTATAGCATCACATCATAACAAAAGTTTTCTCAACACACTGACAAAGAAGCTGTCTGCTTTGGGCACAGTTTTGAGCAAACATGGCAAAAGTCTGAGGGCGTGATGAACAAAACAATGTGGTCACTGTGACTTATTATGGTTGCTACATTTGATGACAGATGTTCAAAGTTTTGAGTGGTGTTGGATGTCATTGTGTTTGTACACATCTGCTCGGTTTTGAAATTGTTCTTGGGGTGTTACTGAGAGGGACGTTTTACTATATTTTATCTTCTTCTGTTTAATCTGTTTCTTGGACTCTGAGATTCTTTCCCAACAGTTTCAGTTATTAAATTTTGGAAAATAAGGTATAATTTGTATCAGTCGGCATCCAGCCCTCTTATTCCCTTCACAATAAGGTAACAGCCGACCGATCTCAGTAAATGAGAGCTGGCAGTGCTTAAGTCAGAGAGCAGCTGATCTAACCAGAACAAAGTCAACCTTCTCTTTCTGGGCTGTCAGGTAGAGCCGAGCTGTTTGTTTCCCACATGAAGTTAAGTCAGGACATGCTCCCCCACACTGCCATGGAGAACAGAGACATGCCACTAACCAAATGTCACATGACAGCCTTCAAAATACAGCTCTTGCATAACCATGAGGGCCTGGAAGCAGAGAGTCTGTTTACAATGATCCAGTCTGAAGCTGGGTGACTTTCTGTAGGCGTGTGTATGTGTGACTTCTCTTTTGTTTGTTTGTGTGTGTTTCTGTGTGTGTGTGTGTGTGTGTGTGTGTGTGTCTCCATGCCCCCAAACAGCGCTCACATCTTATCCCCCTGATGTCTCCTGATGTGCATCAGCTGAGCCCAGCATGGTTGTTGCACTTGGTTATCACAAAGAGCGCAACAACATGAACAAACACGTTCACATTGGAGCAGGAACACAGAAAAGTACAAATGTGATACACAGACACATACTCCACCTTCATCTGTACTCCTTTACCTTTACAGTTTAGGACCTCTCACTGTGTCAGAGGTCAGAGGTCACATACATCCAGGAGTTATATTGAAACACACACATACACACACAGAGAGTCCACACCACTGTGCACAGGGCCTTGAACCAATAAAACACAGCATGTTTATACCAAATGTACTTTATTTTCAGGATATAAAACGTCTGTACAAACACATTTCGCTCTGGATGACGTCCTCAGTTAAGACAGAGAATTCAGAGGGAGCAGACTGCAGCAGCTGCTCTCTTGAAGCAGTGTTTTTACATGCAGGAAAAATGAAAACAGCCATGTTTCACTTGGGACGGGTGGGTCTGGTTTCCTCTGATAAATCCTCAGCTGGTGTCCCATGTGAATGCACTCAGGTGAGCTTCGCAGGTCAGAAAAACACAATTCTAAAGAATGAACCCTGCTGCTTATTTCTGCACACACACACATTGACCTCACTGAACTTTTTGGCTTATGCAATGAAAAATTACACGTGTTGGTTTGTAAGATGATTAACTGATGATTAACAGTATACACACATTCAGAAGAAGTTTCAGTCTTTGGGTTTACTCAAACTGGATTCAGCAGCTACTTTGCTGTTTTATTTCGAATGAACACTTTTGAATTTGTTTCAGATTAAAACAGGTGAACAGCAATGTGTCTGTATTTTATTGAATGCTCTTAAATGATTCCATGTGCAATGTAAGTTCACACACTGTCTTTAAAACTGTCCATCAATGGATAGCCGTGGGGCTGCCCCAAAATCCTAAAATATGATAAGTTAATGCCTTGTTAGAGGCGGCACTTATATAGAAACCAACTAATTGGGTTGTGCTTAAACAGGCCAATGGCAGCTTCTTTATGTTTCGGCAGATCATAATCTTTTAAGTCTTGTTTAATTGGTGACTCTGGGAAAACCTCTTTAAGATTCTTTAATAACACAGTCCAGCAGATTTAAATGTTGCAACCTTGTTAAAGGTTGGAAATTATATACAGGAATACAGAATTTTTGGTTTCTTTTCGATTAGAAGTTAGAGTTGATGGGATTGCCACCCCCACAAAAGACTCTTCCCCTCCCTGTCATAACAATCTGACTCCACCACTGTGAATATCAACTTTACAGTCCAACCTTCAACTACATACGTAGACTTTGCAGCATTATTATCACTACTTTGTCTCCCTTTGCGCTGTTCTTATAAACAATCACACACTTTCAGAGGTCATTCTGTTCAACATTACAGGGTCACTCATCTGTCATATAAAAGCAGAATCCGGTCTAGGATAAACAGTTATTGTCTCAGGGTTTCCATCTTAGTCCATGTGTATCATATGTGGCGTAATAACATCTTCTTACTCATCTTTAAATCTTTGTCAAAATGAAGCAAGACATTTTTTCTCACATGACTGATAGATTTCAAGTATTAGAACAGAGTGATTCAAAACACTTTCCCTATGATGAGACATTAGCCATGCTCTCCATAAATTACACATGTAAACATCCATGGATGGTAAAACTTGATGGAGGAAATGCCAGCTATCATAAGGATCTGCTTGACCTTTACCCCACTTTAATCTACCATGAGCACACAAACAGCAAGACAAGCAACTTATTATGTCTTTTTCCCCAGCGAGGAACAATGCAAAGCATCGACACAGTGAACCCATTCACATACATTTGTAACATCTTCAGCCCAGCACAACCAAACAGCTTCAGTAATCTTCAAGTCAGGAGTCACTCTCAGGATCAGTATGGCACTTTGTCTGAGATGATGGAGAAAGTTTATACCTTCCCGCCAGATTTTAGAACAAAAAAAATACATAAGGACATATTTTGCTCGAATTTAGGTTATGATAATAAGCTGGGACCTCTCTTTGAACCACATGTCAGAATAATGTGTCAGTAGTCCAGAAAAGATCCAAACGTACTGAATAATCAAGCTAATGGTTTTAAATACATGCTAACCCATGACTGAGAAATGTTTGAGCCCAGTTTTTTGCCTTCATAGATCTAATTTATTACACATTTAGATAATCTGATACCACAAAAACCTTCTCCAGGGCATGATCAGTGGTAACTTTTTATTAACTATTATTAATCATATCTCAGGAAAACTTTGAATGAGTGGAAGTAGACTAGCCCATGAACCATGAAAAAGTAGTCCTTTGTTGTGACACAGTCATGCAACTTTTTAAACCCTGAACCTAAAGGTTGAACTTAGCCCTGTTTTCCTGACAGCAGCTGAGGTCCAAGTTAAAGTTTTCCAGGGTTACTATATGCATGAGTGAAAATCCATAATGTGTTTTTGTCCTGTCAATATTAAAAGTGTTGTTGCGTCTGCAGATTTGCTTTGAATTCATTAGGCTGCAACTTGTTGAAACATTTTCCCTTCTGCCTCAGAGACTCTCATACAAAGAGCCATTCAGACAGAGATACTGTGGACTGAAGATGGCTGAAAATCATTGAGATTATTCTCATTTAAGTTAAACAGTGTACAAAGGAAGGTGTGGCAGCTGAGGGCTTCTCTGTGTTTAGTTTGCTGTTTTGTTTCTGCTCCACAACACGCAGAGCTTCATCTTCTGATAGAGATCAGTCCACAGAGAGACTTTTCATAAGTGTTCCACAACTACATAGGGAGGATGTCTCTGAGTACTAACATATTCATCCTTCACAGTCTTATACACAACTACAAATATATTCTTAGATATTAACCTCGAGTACTAACGCAAGATAAATAAGGAGGACAAACCTTTTTTCAAACCATGTTTTGGAAAAATGTATTTCTATCATCTTAGTGTTTCAAAGTCTTTGCACGTTTATTGTTTAGCTTTTTCTTTCTGCTAATGAAATACAAGGTTGGTATCATTCTCTTAATTTGGGAAATTATCTTACTAAAGACCATTATAGGTGGACATGGCCTCAAAATTAACAAGTAACCCTAATGAATTTCTGAAGACCTGGAAGATGTGGTACAAGTAGTTCAGGGGGGAAATTTGTGCTCTTTGGATCTCTCCGAGAAATTGTCCCTTCTAAATTTATTTTTGATGGGTTTGTTTTTATCTGGATGAGTGTCATCTCAGTTTTCTTTGTCTCAGCATGATGTTCATCTTGTAAACTGTTGATACATTATTAGTAAAGACAACAGTTGTGTGACTCAAAAGGGTGCATATTGTGAAAATACATTGGTTTGAGCAAAACCAAAGGGCTCCATCACGGTGGTTGTCCACTTCTTATAAAGACTATACTTCTCACCCTGGTTGGTGTCTGTGATTTGGCCAAAACATATGATATGATTCTGAAGTCTGAGCCTCATCTCACCAGTCTGGCCCCATTCTGAGCCAAACATTGATTATGAATGTGATGCAGTTATCAGTTTTTTGATAAAGAGGCTTCTTTGATTATAATAACAGTGGCCTCACTTATTAAGGCTTTAAAATTAACATCAGCTGAATCTTTTGAACTCATTTTTTTTTCATTGTGCTCTGTAATCATCTGTGGGTCAGAAAATCCAAATAACTAATTTTTAAGAGGACACAGTTTGGTCTGAGAGACATCATTTTTCAGTCAAAAGCTCCATCTGATCATGATGGGTGGAAATCAAACAAACATTCTAAACAAGTTATAAATAAGACTCAGTTTAGATGCAGTTTCATGTAGGTCGCACACAGTCTGCAGGGAGTCAGGCTCCCTCCTTGTTACATAAGGCCACACAAATCCATACAAGGTTGGAAAGGTTTAACCAGAACACTGGGTTAAACATTGTTCCATGTCACACAGAGGTGGGAAAATCAATATATCTGTTCTTGTGTCAGTCTGGATAGTCCCAGTAAAGGGAGCTTTGTCCATCAAGGAAATCTTCCCCTCTGGAGGCAGATTGATTCAAACCTCATTAATGATTTCAGTATTTTCAGGGCAGGTTATGGTAGGACCACCCTGGTCTCATTAGTTCATCTGAATCCCTGATGAAGCCAGACAACCTCCACAATCAAACAAAGAAACAAAAAAATATATATTTTGGATCCATGACAGTCTTACTTTGGTTCCCATCAGCTGTTCAGTGGTGTTTCTCAAGGTGAGGCTCCATAAAGGAAAACAAATATTGAGTGAGTTCAAGCAAAACCTGAACCGAGCTCAATCTGGACCAGAGCCAAAACAACAGAAGATCAGAAGATTCAACACTGAGACCTTAGAGGTCTGCTCTATGCCACACAGCAGTACCTTTTCCACCACGACTTGGAAAGACTCTTCATCTTCTCCGGTGTCTGCCTTTGCTTTTTTCTTCGTTTCTGTTTCCCTCTCCCATGCTTGTGGGAGCTGGGGTTTTGCAGGCTGGCCAGTATAGCCGTGTCAAACACTTCTTTCAAATTTTTCTGGGTCAGAGAAGAGCACTCCATATAGGCCACAGCTCCAATCTCCAGCGCACAATCCTGGGCATCTGCTTGGTCCACAGGTCGCTCCCGGTACTTAGCCAGGTCAATGAGAATCTAAGGAGAGGAAGGGACACTGTGTTAGTGTATCTTTAGACCTTGGTCCTGAGAATATATTGACATCAGTGTGGCAACACTGTCCTCTCAATAATTTCAGACATTCAAAAAACATCCAACAAAGTATTTGGTTAAAAGTCATCAAACTGGCTGAGTATTTTAGGCAGGTAGTATATTCATAATGTAATACTATGTACCATCAATTCTGAGTAAAAAGAGCCACAGCTGAAAGGCTGAGCTGTCAAAGTGTCACATACTGTGATTCATTTCTTTCTCAACACTTCTTTTCAAGATTTTTGTACCAGTTATGTTTCCAGCATCAATCAGTGGGAGAAACAAATTCTTTCATTAACACTGTACAAAAATACATCTTTATTCCAACAACAAAGCAGTATTCTATCTTGGATGACAACTCTTAACATTGTTGAATGAGGTTGTATTAAAGCAGCACTGTCTGAATTCACTCCACCTTGACATCCTCTCGGAGGTCACACTGGGTCCCAACCAGAACAAGTGGAACGAGTGGAGCATGTCTGCGGATCTCTGGGACCCACTTTTCAGGAACATTCTGGAAAGATGCAGGACTAACAACACTGAAGCACAAGAGGAACACGTCTGCACTGGTGTAGCACAGAGGACGCAGCCTGTCAAACTCATCCTGGTTCAACAAAGAAAACACAAAGGAAGGATAATGAAGGAACAACCGAACTCTGAGTTCATGTTTATGCAAACACATTAGTGATACTACCGGGTAAATGGTTATTGATATTTACTTGATGTACGACTCTATCCTTCCTCTGTCAGCAAGCTTAGTCAGCTAAATGCCTGAGTGCACACTGACAGTCGAAGATAACATAGAGGGGAAGTTCATACACTAGCAGTCAATTTCATTAGTATGAACCAAAATGTACAGCTTCTTTGCCTCGTTATCTACTCAATGAAGCTTTTTTCATGTAGTCTTTCCAGATTTCCCTCTTTTGAACAGAGAAAGCTGCTGCTGCTGCAAGCAGAGGCATAAAATGCCTCTTACTCTGCGTGTACACACCAGAATCTTTTCCAGGAAGGAGGACCATCACTGTATGGGATAGACCAGACCGTTTCCTAGACACATACTTAGGCCACCGATCAAGGTTTTAATCCTTGATTAAAAACTAATGAAAAACATCTCCTTTTTTTAACTGAAATAAAACTAAAATCAAAACTATAAACTGACTGAAACAGCATTTTTTGTTTAGAAAATTAAGTAATGTGCAATACAATTATAGAGTTAATGTTCTGGTTAATGACAAGAGAACAACAACTACCACAGTTCATTATGATTTGTCCTTTGTACATGGCTGTGGCTGTCATAATGTGTATCTAACATTAACTGAAATGGTGTGATTTTTTTCAACTATAATTAAAAAAAGCTTTTTCTGCTCCTTATGTCTTGTCTCTGATAAGCAACTCCTCTTACCAAAACACTAAAACAACAACAAAATAAACTAAGTAAAATGTATTTACTTTAAGTGTAAATTAAAATCAATCAACCAGATAACGGAAAAGGATATTTTTAATGTCCAATTTAACAGTTTTATCCTGGGCTCTGTGCCTGTATTGTTTAAGGAGATACCATAGGATGCCATACAACTACAGATCTTTATCTTAATTTTATCAGGGGCCATTCATAGTTTGTTTTCTGCCCATTCTTCCAGTGTAGTTAAAACTGCAAGTTATCAGATAACCAAAGGCAGAACAATGCTTTTTTTTCATCACTGAAAACAGACTTTAAGAAGGAAACCTCATCATGGGGATTGTTCCAAACAAATGAAACAACAGGAAATGCTACCGCCTCTGCTTGTGTGTGTGTGTGTGTGTGTGTGTGTGTGTGTGTGTGTGTGTGTGTGTGTGTGTGTGTGTGTGTGTGTGTGTGTGTGTCTCAAGCTTTATGATTACTGACCTGTCCAGCTGTGTCACAGAGTTGTAGCTTCACCGGCTGCCCGTCCACTGATACCACAGCTTAATACACACACATACAAACACCATTGGGCATTATGTAATCACTTACTTCATAATGCACATTAAAAACCACACACATGAAACAACAGGTGGTTAACATTCAACTTTAAAGTGAACATATTGAATTAAATTCTTATCCTTAACGGAGCAAATTAATATATTTGAATAAGAAGAAATAAACAATGATACTTATGAAGTGAAACTCTTAAATGATGTCTTATATTCTATGCCAGATATAGTAAAAGAGGGGCAACATGTTATTTTAAGCAGCTATTGTATGTAATTCAATACAGATATTTTGAAACAAATTTGCGGCTGAGGGTTCTTGTGCTCCGTGGTTAAAGTTCTCCTTAAATACATCTGTTTTCAATATATTTAATTACCTGAGAAGTTGTCAAATGCGGTGGGGACATATTCGGTGGGGTATCCATTGGTGGTATAGCTGACCACCAGGCTGGTTTTCCCCACAGCTCCGTCCCCAACCAGCACACACTTCACCCGCCTCTCCGCTGCCCCGGCTCCAGACCCCGCTCCTGCCCCGGACCGCCGCGTCTTGCCGGAGCCCCTCTCTCGACTCCGGACCCTCCTCGGAGGGACAGGCGGAGCAGGGGACACCGGTGCCGGTTTGTACCCCGCATCGCCCCGAAGAGGCATTTGACACGGGGAGGAGGGTGACATAAAGCCCGAGGATTCCCGGACAGGTGGTTTAGTCCCTGTGGTGTCCACTTTTTTCTCCGTCCATTCTTCCGTTATCTGCCGGACTACAACGGTTTGTCAACACACTCCTCCGATATCGCTGCTGCCCGCTTCCTGGTACTTTCCATGGTTTAGTTCAATAGTGTCAACTTTTCCCTTACCCCAGTTAATCCACAAATTAACTCTGAGTCCATCTTTAGACTCGAGGTTGAATCAATAACGGATTAAAGTCCGAATAAAGAGCAACCGGATTCAATTAAACTTTGTTACAATCTGTGTCCGTCCACTCGGTCGACGCACAGAGACAGTCCACACTCCCCTGAAAGTGACATCACGGTGTGTGTGTGTGTGTGTGTGTATGTGTGTGTGTGTGTGTGTGTGTGTGTGTGTGTGTGTGTGTGTGTGTGTGTGTGTGTGTCTGTGTGTCTGTGTGTGTGTGAGAGAGAGAGAGAGAGAGAGAGAGAGAGAGAGAGAGAGAGAGAGAGAGAGAACGATCATAGATAGTACTAAAAAATAAAGTATTACTCAGTAATATTAATTAAGAATTTAATTCAATAATAATTCCAATTGTAATAATATCGGATAAATGTCATCATTCATCTTTATTTACACCACGGATACTGATACTCGACACAAAGCATTATAAAATTAGCAAAGTGTCAACTTGAGTGCTCATGATGAATTAGTTTTCAACTACTTCATAAGTTGTTGTTTTTCCCCTTTTCTTTTTTGTCCAGGTTAATCTTTAACATTGCACAATAACTGAAATACTTTTGAGATTATTCTGAATGTAACGCACTCCACTCAACAACAAGAAATTGCTTGTACAGCTTTCACTGTTTCAATGTCGGTGTTGTGAATTTAAGTGCATACCAAAATATAGGTTCAGTATTTAACTCACTGATTGGACATATGCGTCGCCTGGTGGACAGAGGGAAAAACAAAATAAGAAAATATGAATAAAACCTAGAATGATTTCCGAAAAACAATTTAAATAATAACCTTTCGGCGTTGTCAGTTTCATAAAAGCTAAAAATATCACTTTTCTTAGAACATGATATAAGTCTCGACGATAATGCGACTTTAAATACTTTCACAGAAGCAAAGCGGAAAGAAACACTACAAGGTCCGTGTTTCCTTACGGACGCTTTTGAGTGCTTCACGCGCATTGCATGTGTTGCGGTAGTAACCTAACCGATGTCCCTTCGCTAAGATAGAGCTGGTTTGACAGCAGACGAGAACCCTGCTAACATGTCCAGTACTAACAGCTCGTCCCCCGCGGAGGTCGTGTTGGGTTTCCTGGAGGAAGCGGAGCCGTGGCGGCTTCTGTCCCCGCAGTTTCCAAGTAAAGTCGGGGGCAAACCGGCGTGGCTCAGCCAGACTGGCCTGCCCTCCCTACCCGGGCTGGAGTGTGAGAAATGCCGCCTGCCCATGGCTTTCCTTCTACAGGTTAGTTAGTGTCATGGAAAACAGAGGAAGAGGGCAGAAGGTTCAGCTGGATACTATCAAAGAAAAACACGTTTACATTGTGTGTGTGTGTGTGTGTGTGTGTGTGTGTGTGTGTGTGTGTGTGTGTGTGTGTGTGTGTGTGTGAGAGTGTGAGAGAGAGAGAGAGAGTTTGTGTTTGTGTGTGTTTGTGTGTGTTTGTGTCTCACCACTATAGTTGTGCTTACAAGTTTACATACCCAGGCATTTTTCAACAGAACTATTCATTTTCCATATCTTTCTCCAAGTTTGAACACTACTGATTAGCACTCAGATCTTTTTTATATCCTTTTCCTGGTTCATGAAGTTCAACCACCTTTTCTCACAGGTGCTTGGAGAATTCTTTTGCTTTCCCCATGGCTCAGTATCTAGAAAATCTGTGCAGCTCTGGATGAACCATGTCGTGCTATCTCCTGAGATGGGAAACTCACTGAACCTTTATACACAGACACAAATCACAATCAGACTAGTCACAGATGTGGACACTCACCCCAAAAAGCTATTTGAACCTGTGCTGTTAACCTGTATGAGTATTATCGGGTCAAATATTCAAGGGGATTTAAACTGATGAGGATGATTTTTGTTATCATTATGATTTAAAAAAGACATACACATTATGTTATGAGAAATGGCTCAATCTGACCACTATCCATGAATAATAATAGACAAAAACTGATCATATTTTACTAAACAATGGCCAATATTTCTCAACTTCTGCAAGGGTATGACAAATTATGAGCACAACTGTAAGTCAAGCAAGTGGTCAAATTATTTGTACCATCTAATTTTTATTCCCTATGAATATAAATGAGGTCTTTAAACTTTGCTTTTATGTGTGTACCATTTTTCTCTCATCATGCAGGTCTACGCACCAATTTCTGAACATGACAGGTGTTTCCACAGAACTCTCTTTTTGTTCTGCTGCAAGACTCAGGAGTGCTACACCTGCAATGACAGCCGGTGCATGAAAGGTAGCCTACATGTCACTTGTGTATTCTTTCTCTTAACTACATTGTTCTTAAGACGATCAAATATGATTTGCCTGAAGTGTTGCCTGACCGATTCTCTTCCTTCACTTATCAGTTTTCAGAAGTCAGCTACCAAGGAGGAATGAGTTCTATCCCTACGATCCTCCATCAGGTTTGTTTGTAAATGTCCGGAGTTGCACCGATCAGCCAGCTAGAACATTAAAACTACCTGCCTAACACTGTCTAGAGCCCTGTCTCATGACGCTGAGGGTAAAGAAACAGCCCTGACCTAAAGAGACATGGGTTAGTCCTTTTATACCCAATTATGACACTCACCTGTAACTTGTTCACCCATGGAATGTTCCAAACAAGTGGGTTTTTAGCATTACTCAACTTTCCCAGTCTTTTATTACCACTGTTCCAGCTTTTTGGAACATGCTGCAGGAATCAAATTCAAAATGAGTGAATATTTGAAAAAAAAAAGTTTATCAGTTTAACAATAACTTTTATGTCTTTGTAGTGTATTCAACTGAATGTAGGTTAAACAGGATTTGTAAATAATTGTGTTCTGTTTTTATTTATGTTTTACACAATGTCCCAACTTCATTGGAATTGAATTTGTAAGAACACACATTATTTTCATGTTATAAAAACCAATATACATACATAATCCAGTGTAGATGAGTCTGAACATGTTTGGTGCTGATATTTAAACACAACAGGGTAGTAAATATGAAGTTCATGAGTGGGCTGTGAAATGTTTTAGTTTATATTCTTTCATGTTCATAAACTAAGCTTAGCATTAACTTGTGATGTATTCATCTGATTTTAAATGTTAATCTGTTTTTCATGTTGAGATTACTAAGGAGGAAATTTTAAGTCTGTATAAACACCCATCGCACACTGTTTACTTTCATGTCCGTCATATCTTATGTCAGATGAAATAAATGTATGGATAACATGTTTCTATTGGAGGAGGTGCATGTATGTATTATTTTCTTGTTCTTCTCAGAAGATGAACCACACAGTAATTATGAACAGGCTCAGAGTGTGTTATCTCCCTCTGGAGTCAAACTGTGTTGGGTGTGTGGCTGCCCAGGCACCAAGGCCTGCTCCCGCTGTCACAGTGTAACCTACTGTGGGAAACACCACCAGACCCTGCACTGGAAACACAGTCACAAGAAGGAGTGCTGCAACCAAGGTGTTAACGCTATTTGTTTTAAACTGATAATGTGTGTGTTATTCTTCAGAAGTCAAACAGCAGACGTGTTTCAGCTTCATGATTTTCTGTTTTTGTCTGTCTGTACAGAGACATCTATTGTCAGAACCTCTCCGTTTCTATTCCCTGAATCTGAGCTGGTCATTGAGTCTGAAGATCATGATGATGAAGAAGAGGAGGAGGAGGCAGAGAAAGAAACAAAGGATGTAGAGATAGAGGAGGAAAGGACTGCATCAGGTCAGTTTATAGCAGATGGCAGATACCAAGAATTACTGGCAAAGGTAACAATAATTTGAAAAATACAGCCAGACAGTTTATGGAATTTTGTCTTTCTCATATTTTGTCCATGTAGGCCTGAGAGAGACAGACCTGGAGGAGATGGCCATGCATGAGACAGAAGACAACAAAGTGTTTCAGCAATTTAAAAAGAAGACTGCATCATACCCGCATCAGGTACAAAATAAACATCTCACTGATCAAATAATCCATCTGAGAAATGATAAAACTGTGAAGCACATTTTTCTGTCTGTCTCAAACTGTTCTGTTCTGTTGTCGTGTTCAGGTGGTGCGTTACACTCGTGGGGGCTCCCCCTTGTGGGTCTCTGCCAAACACATCCCTTCAGACCAGGATATCCCACCATGCACTTGTGGCGCTAAGAGGACCTTTGAGTTTCAGGTAATTACTGTCCATTAAATGCTTAAACAACTTAAGTTGATCTACTTCTCTGTCTTGTTTTAAAATTCAGCCAATATGATCTTAGATAGCTGTTAATGATGGAGATACAAAAACTATTAATGCACATGTAATTGTTTTAAGTAATTTGGGGGATTGATACCTTGAAATATATCAGATAGGTAAGATGCAGTTTACACAATGTGCATGTAAATGTCCTTTTTTAACATTGTTTCTGATATGCATAATTCCTTATCGGTTTTATTGTGTATTTGTCTTTAGGTGATGCCGCAGCTGTTAAACAGTCTCAGTGTGGACTCGACAGGAGCCAGTATCGACTGGGGGACACTAGCCATCTACACATGCACTAACAGCTGTAACCATGATGACCAGTATTGTCTTGAGTTCATTTGGAAGCAGGACTTCAGCTCAGACGAGCACACACAGATTAAACCCACATAACATCCGCTGGACAGAGTTTAGTTTTTGTATAAAAGAAAAAATAAAAGTTTTGAATATTAAATGCCAAACAAAAATTTGTGATCCTGCCCAGTGGATGTTCTACCGGCCTAGTGGACCTTTAAACCCGTATGAAAAGGAAAGGATCAATGTTTCTGATAGGTGCGGGTAGTAAAGGTCTGTTCCCTTCCAGTTCCACATTGGCTGCGCAGGTGGCAAAATAAGTCAAACAACAGTGTGCCTTATAATTCTTCAATGAAGCCCTTGAAGTTATCTAAAATACCATTGGTACTGGTTTGCTGCCTACTCAGCAGCTCAACAACAGAAAATGCACATAAAGCCCTGTCAATGTTGATTTTAATGTCTCTAAATCAGACTGTACTTCCAACTGAATGGTAAATGTTCTTAGTTTATTGCTGCATGTTTCAAAGAATGGTCACATTGTTGCTACACAACAGAAGAATGTTTCACTACCCATGAGAACCACACTACTGTTGCAAAACAGAGATAGTAACTAACTTAAGCGTCAAAAAAGACACAATTATTGGGCACAATAGAGGCTTTTTGGAAGAGTTGCACAAGTATATATATGTGAGCAAATATTCTAATGTTGGACTGTTCCAAAGATTTCATTTGTGTGAGTGAGACAGTGTCATTCACTTTATTATATACAGAATTGACATTGTGTCATCTCCAGTTTTGAAGCTATAGGACAGAACTTGGCAAACTGTGGCTCGTGGGCCACATCCAGCCCTTGGGGCATCTCTGTGTGGCCCACGCGTGGTCAATCATAAATTAGAACATGAATGGAAAAGAAAAAAAGCTTTGCATGCAATACAGCTGTGTTGCTTTAATTTTGAAAAGGGTGACGTTTGCATTATTTCTGTATGGACGCACTTGCAAGCATGAGCCCTGATGTTCACCTGTGATGTCCGGTGATAAAGTTCAACAAATCTAAATACAGACCCTGTCGTATTTCCCTATTTGACCTGCACCACAATTTCGCATATTTACAGATTATCCTTATTCTTCTGGTTATGAGTATCAGCTAATCAAAATAAAAGTAAGTGCATTTATCAATGGGAAAAAGTTAATACTGAGCAGAATTAAGTTCACGTTATTGTTGGTGTGACCCTCTGACACAATTCAGGTTTCTCATTTGGCTCCTCATAAAAATTATTTGCCCACTCCTGCAATAGGACTTCCTCCATGAGTGCAAGACTGATGCAACTAAGACATTTACGGAAGTAGCCTGGCTGGTAACGTCATGGTCCAGATGCCACACCTGCACCGCTAACCAAAACGGTTCACAGCAGAACAGATTTTCATGCTGATGTAAAAGACACCTGTGACTTTGGTAGAGTTTGTGAGTTTTCACTCACTATTCTTCCCATTTTAATCCAGTACAGGAACCAACTTGTCAATCATGGTGTCACATTTGCTCTAATAAAAATTAAATCATTAAAAACTTACCTTTTCAGAAAATTAGACCTTATTCATTAGATAGCAAGAATGGAGTTAAATAGAATAAAGGGAATCAGGCTCCTAATTTTCTGGCTTCTAAGCAAAAGTGTTCCAGCATCCATTTATTCACATTTGAAGGTCAATGTTGAATGCTGATAGGAGCGACAGTTTGAATTTTCAGTACTGTTTAATGTAACTGCAGGATTATCTGCATTATAAAGTTGTTGACACTATGATACTAATTGTGACAAAAAAAAATCTGTTTCCAGAGAGTCAGTATGTACATGTTTATTAATGGACAGTGCAGCACAACAATTTTAGATCCAGAATTGCTTATAAAATCTTTGCCTCTTGGTTTGCCACTGAGAGGTTTTAATTAATTGCTGTTTAAAGTAGAAATGAACTTTTAAGTGTAGTCAGAGCATAAATCTCTAGTTTCCCCAGGTACTCTGCTGTCCATACAGCCATCAAGGAGCCGACATACAGATGATGAATCCTGACAAAATGGCCAGCTATACAATCACAAGTGCCCAAAATCTATTCCATTTCTGCCTGAGCACACAGTATGAACAGCCAAGACTGATTCACAGCTGATTGCACCCAGATACAACCGCTAAACACAGAAAGGAAGTGAAAAATACTTTTGTGAGGCAAACTTAGAAAACAAAAAACACTAACAAGGCAACATGATGAAAAGCTGATCTGTCAACAGGATGTCTTTTAGTGCTCAAACATTTAAGAGGCAAATTTGATTTTAAGATAAGGAAAAGGGCAAATCTCTGGTGAGTTCACATTCTGGTTGTACTTCGCATGATGGTACTTCCTTAGTTTCAGCATTCTCCGGACAAGGCGTCTCTCAAGCTCTCAAAAAGGTGATCAGAACTGTTTTCTTTCAGGTGGAAGTCACTTTTCTGGATTATGGTACAAATAAACTGTTAGCCAAAATCTAAACCAAAATAAAATTTAGCAACCGATTTCAACTTCTGTATCAGGACTGATCATTTATCAATAAATGTCTGTGGATTAAATTTACAAGAATCCAACTTTAGTCACTCCTTTAAGAGTGGACCTGGAAGACCATGTTACATTTTTAATTCTAGGGTCATCTACTTCCAACATTTCTGAAATGAGGAGTCAGATCAGCAGAGATTTGCTCTTTTTTAAATGCATAGTACTGACGATAATTAAAAAGTTTTGTGAATACTGTTTAATGGAATGCAGTGCTGACAGATCTGAACATGTGCTGAGAAAATGTGTGATCAGAACTGAGAACTGATAAAAATGCAATGTATAAAAACATTTAAAACAGCTGGAAATAAAAACACAAAACAGTCCAATTCGGACTGCTTTCTTCTAATTACCAAATTTTACAATCTTTACAGTCTTATGTACAACGAGGGACGTGAATGAGACGTCAACAAAAATAATAACTGTTAAGGAGGGGTACTTAAAAGCATCAAAGTACCTTAAGAGGTGGATCATTAAATGTTCCATCACCTGTGATAAGAACACAGCATCTAAAAGCTTAAAACTGTCTTTGAAAGGGTTTGAAAAACTGAAAGTTATGAAGAGAAGAAAACTATCAAAAGAAGATGATGACGTATCCCTGTACAAAAGCCCTTACAGCAGTCCACTGGTAGGTCAACATATTGACAACGCTTCATGTGAAGTAAAAAGGGGCGGGGTTTGGGGAGATGATAAAAGGAGGAGCTGCGGGTTCTATGTTGTCTTGCGGAAGCCTTTCAGAATGGGGTAAATATTTTCAAAAGCTTCGTAGATCTCTGCTCTCACCTTGGCACCTTAAAAAAAACAAAGTGAAGTGTTACTGGCACAGCAAGGATGATCAGTTTAAAGCTGGACCAGTTTCTAATAATCAACCTGGTTTTGAGAGGAGCTTAACTGTTACATCAGCAGGTTAACACGTAAAATGAAGAGGTGATTTGGGCAAATGGGGACCTGTGATAACAAATTCTGATTGAGTTAAAACCACAGAGTGGGTCTTACCAGTGAGTACAACTTTCCCTGAAACAAAGATGAGCAGGACAATCCTAGGTTTGATCATTCTGTAAATCAGTCCAGGAAACAGCTCCGGTTCATAACTGAAACAGACAAATCACATACTTTTAGTATGAGAGCAAAAAATTTACTTATAAAAAATCAACTGAAAGTTGTGGAAAAAATCTTTGTGCTCTTTTTTTTCTGAAACTCATACTTTTTGTATTACTTAAACTTGGAGCCATATGCTTTTCCCTCAAACTAAACTAAAGTTCACCTCTCCTTTTCTACTCGGAAATTCTCACGATGCAGAAAATGAAATAGGGATGATTTAAAACAATAGGAAATGACTGAACATCAGATAAAGAGGGAAACAAAACAAACTTTTACCTGCTAAACTGTTGATGTGTGAGGACTAATCCCTCCAACCTAATGGGGAACTTCACATCACAGCTTCCCACCATGTTCTGGATCTTGAAGTCCAGGAATTTAGCAGGGAAGCCGAGCTTCTGCACAACCCGGGCATACTTTCTTGCAGCTAGTCTTGATTGCTCCTCACTAAAGACAACAGACAAGACAAGAACCAAAGCTGAGAAAGCATGAACGAGAGGGAAGGAGGTGAGATGAGGAATGTTTTGAGCGTTTTGATTGAAGTCAGTGCGGAATTAGAAAGAGTTTTCCTCAGACACAATAGGGTTAAGGAAAGAGTTAATCTGACCTCTTGGCTCCAGTGCAGACCATCTTCCCTGAGCTAAAGATGAGAGCAGTGGTCCTGGGCTCTCGTATTCTCATGATAACAGCAGCAAAACGCTACAAGACATGAAGAAAGCAATGATATTATTAAAGGCAGCAGGGCCTCATTATGTTATGGTATTAAATGACATCACTGAGCTGCCGATCACTCAGTGATGGCTGTCTGACTCACCTTTGGGTTGTACTCTGCATTTCTAGCCCTCAGGGCAATAGTCTTCAAATCCAGTTTACAGCCCAGGTTTACAGTCGATACAATGTTTCTTAGTAGCAAAAAAAAGAGGAAAAGCATAAGAAATAACTGAGCAGGAGTCACAGGGAGAAACATTTTAGACAGCTAGCAATGAATTGTGCTCCAATGTGCGACAATGTATCCAAATAAGAAATGAGAAACATTCATAACTTCATAGAATGAATTTATGTTTGTGATCCAAATCTTATTTTAATTCATCCATTATTATGGTCAATGTTATCTTTTATTTAAAGTTATCTATTTATCAGCTAAACTTAATAGTTACCACGTACAACCTTTATAAAACATGAAGTCATGCATGTGATGAATACAAATGACATAATCCAACCCTGACATTTTTTTCTTATGAAAATCAAACATACTGTAGCTGAGGTACTATTCCAGAGCTTTCTGAGGCTGGTGTGGCCGGTGTGATGGGAGTCATTGGAGTGAGCGGTGTGTTGTAAAGCGGGGTGTTTCCTGGCAGTGCTGTGGTGGTAGAGCCGGCTACTGTCTGGGAGTGGTAAAGCTGAGGGGTCTGTCCTGATGTTCCAGCAAGGCCTGGAAAACAAAGAACATGTGCTTTGTTTCTTGTGCAGATACAACTAACACACAAACCTGAGAGACACACATCTGGATTAAAAAAAAATAGGAAAGGCCCAATTTCAGAAATATAAGATTATAACCTCAATTCATGATTCTGAGAGAAGATGGAGTTGAATTTTGGAATTTGATTGTATATGTTGTACCTGTGCTTGCCTGCTGTGCCTGTTGCTGCTGCTGCTGTTGTTGTCTCTGCTGCTCCTCCAGTATAGATAGACTGTTGGTGTTCTGGACAGGTTGTGGTGTCAGGCCTGAGCCATACGGCATCATAGGACTGAAGATTGGCATGCCTGGGGTCATGGCGCCCTGCACAATAGCACACCATAAAACTCTCAGTTGGGAAAGAGCAGTAGGAGGAAATTAAGCTTACAAATGATAAAACAAGAACAAACCAGTGCCACAAATCACATTCTCTGATTGGTTTGCTCTGCCTCACAAAGGAAAATCCAAAAATTACCAAAAATAATCTACAGTAAGATTTAGGAAGTAAAATGTGCTGTACAAGTTTTTTACATTTAAAGTAATAACGGTACTTAATGTGCACCAAAATCATTGTAGGCACACTGAAATGGCCAATCAAACCTGCTTCATTTAGGAATAGACACACACTCCACATTAAGCACAATTGCTGCAATAACTTGAAGATTTATGGACAACAAACTCGTGTTAACTTTTCTTGGAAAAAAATAACAATCACATACAAGCCCTAAATTAACAGATCTGAAATGTAGCCAAAAAAAAACATCTAAAGGCTTCCTATGAGTAGGCTTGTTGTCACAGATGCACATTACCCTAGACAAAAGTATACACTAGAACAGGGGTCGGCAACCCGCGGCTCCGGAGCCGCATGCGGCTCTTTAGCACTCCCCTTGTGGCTCCCTGGAGCTTTTTCAAAAATGTGTGAAAATGGAAAAAAAAATGATATTTTGTTGTTGTTGTTGTTGTTTTAATATGGTTTCTTTAGGGGGGGAAAGCTGACACAAATATCCTTATGCTGTAAAAATTAATGCAATAAATACTGAATTTCAGAATTGCGCCAAATAGCAGAATTGCGTCATAGCCTGCGACACACAGTACAGGTGGCTGTTGTAAACAAACGAGGGTGTGTCACGGGCAATGAGAAGGGAAAAAGAGAACGATTGCTGTTGAGAACAGAAGATTAAAAGAAGAATGGACAGAATCGTTTGCTTTCATTGCCAGTGCTGAAGGACTGCCTGCATGTTTGATTTGCAATGAGAAGTTGTCAAATAACAAGAAGGGCAATTTGGAACGACATTTCCAGGTAAAACATGCTATATTTGCAGCCGAGCACCCAGTTGGGACTGAGAGAAAAAGTGCAATTGCAGTAAAATTAGAGGACCGTAAAAATAGTTTCAATAAGTGGATTGCATCTCCAAACTCTACTACTGCTGCAAGTTTTGTTGCAGCCCGGGAGATAATAAAGCGTGGGAAACCATTCACCGATGCTATTCTGCTATTCCGCGGTGCTCAACCCAATGATACCTCAGGGCGCCACACTTGTATTTCTATAATTTAATCAATGCAACAAAACATAAAACATTAATATTGTGATGGAAGTTAAACTTGAAGCACCAAATATCGTACAGCAGAGTAGTCACGCGGTGCGTCATTCTCTCCAGGATGTGCTGCCAGGAAAATAAACATTTAATCATGAATGCTCATTTTTTATTTGTAGCCTACTTAGTCATTTTAATAATAGGCTTATATAGCTAATATACTGACAGCCTATGTTGCCTTCATATTAGGCTTATAGAAGGCTTTTAATTTTTTGCGGCTCCAGACAGGTTTGGTTTTTGTTTTTTTTGGGCCAATATGGCTCTTTGAACATTTTGGGTTGCCGACCCCTGCACTAGAATAAGCAGTAAATTATGTCACTAAACTAAATATGAATCAAATTAAAGGAATCACTGAAGTAGCTGCAGGATGAAGGAATGCATGAAGCAGGATCGTGCTGGCATTATGAGGCTTGAGCTGAACACAGATTTTTCTGGGAAGATACTGGAGGTTTTTAATATGGCTTGAACATGCCTGGTTGAGCTGGGATGATGAAAAATCCTTTTAAATCCAGTAACATTAAAATAACCTTACCTGAGGGGAAGCCAGTCCCTGGAAGGTTGGTATACTGTTGTTTTGGTCCATCTCTTTGACCCCTCACGTTAGTTCTCTGCCACCAACAAGCAGGACTGACCACAGTTCAGACAACTTAACACAGCAGGTGCCTCTACTGTGTGTCCGGGGTCTATACCGTGGAAGTGTAACACAAACGTGTAATGTAACACAACTGCTACAATTAACTTGGCACAACAAACACGCCTCCAAGTCCGCCTCTGTCACACTTTCCTCCCTGCAAAGGTGGAAAAAAAGTTTATTAATCATTATCATTAACAATTGCATAATTATATGTGATTAAATGATATAACCCTCAGCACACGGAACAGGTATTTGTGAAGTAAAAGCGGTGGTGCGAACGACATCACCACAATCATTTAGGTTTATCGTGTTTCTTCAACACGCTGACTCTAGAATTCTGATGTTAGTTTGTGCAACTAATTAATTTTTTTCCAAGCAGTATTAAATGGGATTTCATGACATCTTCCAACTATGTCAACACACTTGATGGCTGAAGTTAGCCTCAGAGCTAATGTTAGCGAGAGAAGCTAACATGAAACCGTCATACGTGCTGTGACCACAGTCAAAACACTGACTTTGCTTGTTAAAATAAGTTCCGGATAGCCTGAAGCTGAACAAGGGCTACACAGTTCACTGTTGTTCAACATACCTTCACGCCTTCCCCGTTGAATTCAGCACACATACAAAATTGATTCAGTGTTGAGGCTCGTTTCATCCTCTGCTGCTGCTTCTCTTTTTCTTCTCTTTTTTTGAACTACTTGGCGGTTTGTAGAGTAGCCTTAAGTTACAGTACTGCCACCTGTCGGCCTAGAATGCTGTGTGGTATATTAGTTTTTAAAAAAAAATGGGAGAAAAACGATTATTTATTTATTACAAAAAGTAATACTGCTATCTGTAATTTTACCCTGTTTTCTTAAAAAAATTGAAGGAACGGGTTTCCGATGCTTTGACGTTCATCTGGCTACTTCCTGTAGTTGGACCTTTCTTTTCCGCTGTGTCACAGTTCACCACAGACAGAGCAAAGATGGCGTCGCTGAGTGACAAATCAGTTTGGGATGAAGTGGAAGATGGAATCGGTGAAGAAGTCCTAAAAATGTCTACAGAGGAGATAGTTCAGCGAACTCGTCTCCTCGACAGTGAGATAAAGATAATGAAGAGCGAGGTGCTGAGAGTGACCCACGAGCTGCAGGCCATGAAAGACAAAATCAAGGAAAACACGGAGAAGATAAAAGTGAACAAAACCCTGCCGTACCTTGTGTCCAATGTGATCGAGCTGTTGGATGTGGATCCCAACGACCAGGAGGAAGACGGGGCTAATGTGGATCTGGACTCTCAGAGGAAAGGAAAGTGCGCTGTCATTAAGACCTCCACCCGACAGACTTATTTCCTCCCCGTTATTGGGCTGGTTGACGCCGAGAAGCTGAAGCCCGGAGACTTGGTAGGTGTCAACAAAGACTCCTACCTCATCCTGGAGACCTTACCCACCGAGTACGACTCCAGAGTCAAGGCCATGGAGGTGGATGAGCGCCCCACAGAGCAGTACAGCGACATAGGAGGATTGGACAAGCAGATCCAGGAGCTGGTGGAGGCCATCGTTCTGCCCATGAACCACAAGGAAAAGTTTGAGAACCTGGGTATCCAGCCACCCAAAGGGGTCCTGATGTACGGGCCACCTGGCACAGGAAAGACTCTCCTGGCCAGAGCCTGTGCTGCTCAGACCAAAGCAACCTTCCTTAAACTGGCCGGTCCCCAGCTGGTCCAGATGTTCATCGGTGATGGAGCCAAGCTGGTGAGAGACGCCTTTGCCCTGGCCAAAGAGAAAGCCCCATCCATCATCTTCATCGATGAGCTGGATGCTATTGGAACCAAGAGGTTTGACAGTGAGAAGGCAGGAGACAGAGAGGTGCAGAGGACCATGCTGGAGCTGCTCAACCAGCTGGATGGATTTCAGCCCAACATGCAGGTCAAGGTAAAGATTCCGCTACCAGTAACACTCAACTCAACCTCTATAGCTAAATATTGTGTATAACCATGCTGCTAGAGTGTGATGGTCTGTATCTTTACAGTGATACAGTTTTTAACACTGGAAAGACAACCTACAAGTCTGTATCTGTAACTCATAACAACAATAGTATCACATCCCATATTATAGTTTGTTTAACACATTATGTTACAGGATATTTGCAGCACAAGTAACAGCTTATTTGATATACTATACCAGAAGAGAGATTGTTTTTTCTTTCCATACAGAGCAGGTTGCTCATGACACACATTGAAACATAGTGAAAAAGTTGCCCAGATAAGAGCACACTTTTTGCTCAGTACTAATAGAAATGTAAGTTATACACATTCACAACTTAGAAATGATATTTGTTTTGTTTTCCACCTTGGCACTACAGCAGTATGATGTATCTTCTCACTTTTAGGTGATTGCTGCCACCAACCGAGTGGATATCCTTGACCCTGCCCTGCTCCGCTCAGGCCGTTTAGACAGGAAGATCGAGTTCCCCATGCCAAATGAAGAGGCCAGAGCCCGGATCATGCAGATCCACTCCCGCAAGATGAACGTCAGTCCTGATGTCAACTATGAAGAGCTGGCGCGATGCACCGACGACTTCAACGGAGCCCAGTGTAAGGCTGTATGTGTGGAGGCTGGCATGATTGCGCTGCGCCGTGGGGCCACAGAGCTGAACCATGAAGACTACATGGAGGGAATCCTTGAGGTCCAAGCCAAGAAGAAGGCTAACCTGCAGTACTACGCTTGAGGACACTGCATGTGTCTGTATTTGTGTGTGAGAGTCTTTGAATATTAAATAGTTGCTGAGTAAGCACTTGTAACAGTTGTTGGTTAATTTGGGTTAATAAAATGAAATAAAACATCACGGAAAAATGTGTGTTTCTTCTTGTGTAGTCACTTTTTTACAGTTCACTTTATATAAGACTGGAGCATGGTTTTAGTAACCTTAAAAGTAGGTTTTATATAAAAGTTTGCTTATATTTTATATAGATATACAAGAAAAACATTAACAGTGCTCAAAATTCAGTCACTTTCCACAAATGATTTAGAAACAGCGGGGTACATTTATTGCATTCAGATTGACTATTGTCTGTTCAATTACACTTAATCTCCATGTCTCATGTGAAGTAGCAACATCTCAAAACTTTCCCAGCTGTCAAATTTTCTCCAACTTCTTTCACCAGTTACAACTCAGCTGCATCCTTTTTAGTAAGATTTCACTGTGATGTAACACAAAAATATGCATGCTGATTTTTATTGCAGCAACAGTTCACAGTGGTCCATTGTCCACATTGGTTGAACAAACTGTTAAAATGAAGAACCTCTGGATGGAAAGATAGAGAATAATTCACATATTCAAGCTCAGATGATCTCACAACACAGATCTGTGAGCCTTCCATATCCTCATCGGTGAATAACACATTGTTTGTCCATTAGAGTGTGCCCCAACCCTGCTTGTGTCAATATATTAAGTGTCAACAATGTATAACTGGTGACCTAAAGGTGCGGAAATTGCAAAACAGTATCATATTTTTTCACTTAGTTATTCAGGCAAACAGCCTTCAAGTACACCTGCACAGTCATAAGGTTACTATCATAGGTTCTGTAGAAATGTCTGTTTTTAATACAGCTAAAAAAACTACTTCCAGAAAGCCATGTGGGTAGCTTTAGGTTTTTTTACACTTTCATAAAATGTGTTCTCAGTAATCACACATCCATCAAGCTTCAACCAAGCAGATAGTGTCTTTGTTTTCTACAACACTTAAATACTTAAATGGTCCAGCTTATGGACACTGTTGGGGTCTAACTTTTATTCACACTGCTCTTAGCTAATCACAAACAATTTCCAACAAATCTTAACATTTCAAGGTGAAAAACGGCAGGTCTGTATGTAGTTGTAAATCTGTTTTTTAGTTTTACTGCCATTTAATAACATCCCTGTCCACATTATAGGGACTGTGCTGCTTTTTTGTTTCTAGAATATTAGAAATGGTTGACTGGAAACCAGTCCAGGGTGTACCCCACCTCTCACCCTAAGACAGCTGGGATAGGCTCCAGACACCCACAACCCCTGAACAGGATAAGCGGTATAGAAAATGAATGGACGAATGAATATTAGAAATCTACCCACTCCAATAGCATGCATGAAAAAGTGAGCATGACCTAAGTGAGCCTTTGTGTAATGAACATGTAAAAACATGAAGACAACAGTTTTTCAATTCCTTACATTTATTAAGAATGTAAAAATAACAGCAGAATATTTATTCTTCCAAAAACAAAGCATGGAAAGTCTCAGAGGATGAGTGTGACCAGCGTTAAGTGAGAATTTTTTTTTTTGCCTCTTGGAACAGAAGTGCTGTTCCATCATCAAATTATTTAGTCCAAAACGAAAGGCTGTTATTAAAGCAGAATTCAAGAGGATGAGCAGTGAAACCAGGATACCAAATTATGCCATTGAGTGGACATATAAAAATTGAATGGCTGTTCTCAAGTAACCTATTCTGAATCAAAACTCTTGTTATAAGAAACTTGATGTTTAAGGGAAGAAACAATAGGATGATCATAGAAAGAACCAACTAGTGAGGTAAGACAGGAAAGAGAGACATCTTCCTCCTTAATCTTTCCTCAGTGGTATTGTCTGCTCATCGATGCCCTCCTTTGTAATGATGCAGATTCGCAGAGCATCCCCGGTGTAGACGTCTCTCTCTGCTGCAGAGATGAAGACATCTTTGACCAACTGAACTGCCTTGTCCTTTGTCAGAGGAACATGCTGCACACCCTCCATGTTCTTGAAACCAATCTGTGGGAAAGAGATCAATATGAACTTCGGATGTTTGTCCATATCACTGACCCATTTGATTTCTAAATGTCAGAAACGGTGAGATTATGGCAGCTGTAATTCAATTACAATACATGTTACTTACCTGGTTGTCTAGTAGCGGCTGAAGCATGGCACTTGCTGATCCTCCAGCTTTGTAAGTGTCTCGCTGGTATGATCCAACAGGGTCAAAGCTGTACACTGCTCCCTTTCCTGCATTGTAAGGACAGACAGACAAAACAAATTAATTCCAAAACACTGCCAACAAATAGAGACAACTACAGGAGACAACTGTACTCACTTCCTGTGCTCAATACATATAAACAATATAAGCAGCCCTTCTTTATTACAAGCATATTTACATATTTTATGTCATATTTTATTACAATACATATTTTGACAAAAGAGGTACTTGTGTTTTCACTAACAAAACAGCAGTACCTACCCTCCTCATCAAGTCCCCCGATGATGTTGTAGACGTAGTAGGGGAAAAACCTTCTGCCGTACAGAATAGTGGACAGCATGGCTGCTATCGCTCCACTAGTCATTGTTTTGTTGTTTGAGTGTTTGTACATCTAGGGTGGGCAGAAAAAAATACTTTTTAAGGTTAGTAGTAAATAAAAAATATGTGATTCTACCTGTTCAGGACCACTTGTAGGCAGCACTGAAAGCTATTTTTACAATGTTTTTGACACAAATTATTAAACAAAAACTAGAATTCTCACACACTAGACACCTTAAAACATGTCAACTATGTAATGGATATTACTTTTTATTGAAGGACTGTAAAAGTATGGGTTCATTGATCATTATAAAGGTAATAATAGCAATTTTCCACCTCACCTTTAGCCTGGCATCAATGATTTTAGTGAGAGTCAAGCAGTCGCCGTGAAAACCGCTGCAGCCAATGACCGTGTTGTCTGTCCTGTAATTGGAAGAAGAAAAAATTCTGAGACATTCAGGGCAGCTTAGTTTAAGACAGCATCTTCAGCTGTGCCAAGGTGTTCCACAACTTGTTACTAAGAAAAAAGCTGGAGTCAATTCAATTTATTTAGGGTTGCCCCTTGAGATGCAGCATCTCGTTTTGGAGGGGGATGAGGGAGTCAAACAAACAGCTGCAGATGTGTTTGAGGGCAGTGACAGTGCACACTCACAACTTGTAACATTTTGGTGAATCCCGGCTGTGGATCGAGTAGCCTTCACTCAGCCTCGTGTCTGAAGCAACGATGGCGAAATCTTCTCCGGCAACGGCGAGCACAGTCCTGAAGACAAACCGCAAGACAGACAAGTTCACCTCAAAGACAGTCTGTACAATAAAAGACCGACTCCAATGACTTGCTAGTGAGAGCTAGGCTACTGATTCGAAACTGAAACTAATGTAAACAAACTTGGCCTTATAAATACGTGGCCACTGATATTAGTCTGATTTCAAGATTGAGTAAGGCTACTTCACTTCCTGTAGGAAGAAACTCCTCTACATGGAAAAACTTGTTAAAATTTTATCTCTGTATTGTTTGCACCGTTTGCTAAGCTGGTGAGTCAGTTAGCATGTCCCTAGCTAACTAGCCAGCAGTTCATAGATAATCACACTCACCCTCCGTTAAAAGCGTATGGAGAAAACCGGTGCTCAACTGGACCGGTGTAATGATAATCTTTCATCTTTCCAGGATCTCCAAAAGTCTGAGTAGAAAGCATTTCAGACCAAGAAGCAAACTGCGCTAAAGATGAAATCAGGTAAAGTCGCTGTATCACTGCAATATGGCAGCCTCTTCTTTTACTCCCTCCACCGGGCATTCAGCTAAATAGAGCGCCCCCCATGGGCAGGTTTATGTAGGGCAGAGGAGAATGCAGTGGGAGAGGCTTCAAATAGATGGTCAAACAAATCTTCCAGTATACCCTTCTGGAGAGTTCAATGCAATAATGCGATGCAACAGAGAATGGTATCAACATTTCTCGAGTTGTTAAAACATTAGTTCCATCCCACTTAGATAACTGCCATCCAGTGCAGCACAAACATACAGTACGCTGGTGCAGAAATAGCTCTAAACCTCGACAGTGCGCAAATATCATCAAAATACATATGGTTGGTCATTTGTGAAAGAACCATTATCCCTTTGCTCTGTTCGATTTTTTATTTTGTATTTTATTGATTGTATAGCTGTATTTCTAGCATGAGGATTAACTTGATTTATAGCAGATTTATTGTCTAGTTATTGGTTTTGTGTTTTGCCTGTTGTGTGTTTTTGTTATTATAAGGTTTCTTTTGAATTTTGCCTTGGATTTTTAATGATGTAATCTGTATGAATTGCAATTGCAGATTTGCATGAGTGGATCTCAGGAAGAGTAGTTGCTACCTTGGTAGGAGCTAACGGGGATCTAAATAAATAAAAACAAACTTCTTTTTACACATTTGCCACACAAAAAAGCAAGATTATACTGTTAATATGGTTGTGTTCAAAAATACACATTGGTGTATAGGGACAGACTGAAGGTTTAAAAATAAAGCCTGTGAGATCAGATTAGTTCCACTTCATGACTGCAGAAAACGTTTCTACATCAAGCATTGAATGTAAGTAAAATTACTAGTAACAATGACGTCTAATTTTCTGCTTTGAACACCACATCAGAAAAAAAAAAACAAAACAAACAAAAAGATAATATAAAAGAAATATTAAAAAGGTGTTATGGATCTGTAACTGCACAAAATCAATATACGACATGTTAAAGGTGGAAAACTGTCACAGTAGCAGCATTGAGACTGTAGTACTGGTAAAAGTAGTAGACCAGATCTGTCACATCTTAACTAATCCAAACTCTTTAACATTAAACTTATCAGTGGCCACATTATATTTCTATTTAATATACTTAGGAACCAAACATGCATTTCAGTTCATCAAATGTTTTCTCCTGGGATTCTTTAAAACAGTTCATAATGGGTCAGGAAAAAAGACTTTTAAAGTAGCTTTTATTGAAAAAAACAAAAACAAAAAAAACATCCTAATTCAGTGACTGAAATTTATAGTAACAAATATTCTTGGAAAAAAAGATTACTGAAAAAAGTACAAAACAAACAAACATAAGTTATAAAAAATAATGAAAATCTTCTCTCAAACTGACTGCAAAACACAAGTCATCTAACAGGAGCTGACTGATGTTGAACTGTAATGTACTACAAAGTGGTAACACAATAATAATAGTGGATGACAACAAAATGAATACATAAATTGGTTCAGTACTCAAGACTCACACACAAGTACCTGATGACTGCTGTCTACCAAAGCCAGTGTCTAATACATGTCATGGGACAGAATCCTTAGCACCATGTCATCATTTAGGATTTAACACCATATTTCTCCTTACTGGCCTGGCTCATTTCATGTAATTCAAAAACAAACTTTAGTTTATGAAAAAAATGAGTAAACTTAACAAAAATGTGGTTAAAGAAGCTGATTTACACATATTTGTTTCAGTAGTTTTGGATCAAAAGCACCATGTTTGTTTCGGCAAACAACTCACCACTGTAGGAATGTCACAACACAGAGAGACTCTACAGTTTAATGAAGAAGGGAGTGCACCGATATTGTTAGTGGTCACAAGCTGGCAGGATTTACTTTACTGCATTCTGTTGAATTTGATTTATAGAACAGCTGTTAACATACATGTATGGTATATCAAGTTTAATCCGTTTTCAGTGGTTGTTATGCTTAGTTTCATGTTTGCTCTGGATAAATCATTAAAATTTATTTTGACAGATTTGATTAAGAATTCTGTGCTTCTCAATTAATTATGATTTAAGAAAATAAGTTATTTTTTTCACCCATCAATTAGTACAGCGTAACAGCAGATAAAGATCTTGTATTTGGATTTGTACTAAACATCTATACTTGGACCAAGGGCAGTGCCTTAGAGTTAATTTGGTCAAGGTACTGCAGTTATGGTTGAAGTTCATCATTTTTTTGCTGATTTCACTTTCTTGGGTGTTTTTTCTCCACCTTTCTTCTTGGGCGTGTTGAAATCTTTGTCACAAACTTCACACACCCAAAGACCTGAGGAGACAGAGAGAATCACTTCTTAACAGACATGCTGTTAAATTACTGTCAGACCCTTAACGTTCTCTCTAACTGCACAGACATGGTTTGTAATAACTGACATGTTCTCAACTATCCTCTGGATAAAATATAACTCACCAGTAGGTATGGAGTCCATGCCCACACAAAACGTGTGGTACCCTCTGTCACATTTGTCACAGAACATCATTTCGTCCTCATGGTGGGGTTGTTGGCACACAGTGCAGGTTTTACACTCCATGCACTGCCAGCGGTAAGTCTGGATCACACACACCAGCTCTGCACTCATGTCCAGGCAGGACGGGTGGCCTGAAGTTTGATGACAAAAAGACACATGCACCGAGGCAAACAGACATACAGAAACACATATATTAAACTACACTATCTAAAACAATACGTTTCATTTAGCCTGGGACAAAAAAAAAACACAATTTAACCGTCTGGTGAGTAAGAGAACATTATTTACTGAAATTATTAAGACAGCCTTCATATTAATAATGAAACAGACATTCAAAATTAAATTTAATTACTCCTTAAGATGAAACAATGTTTCTTTCCAAAAGTAAAAATTCATAAGATTTGAACAAAGCAATGTAAACATTTGATTTATGGTCAAATCTTCAGATACAGAAAGATGTAATGATTCATTGGTATGAAAAAAATAACTTCAGTCATTTTACTTCAGGAAAAAATGGTGTTAAAAATGTGATTCACATTAGTATCTGCTCATATCAATAATTCAATTATGAAAATCACCATTTATGAATTCACTTCAGTGATGATTGTCACGTTAGGTGCTAAATCTGAAAACAAAGTATTCTTTGAAAAATGAACAGTGTGAACTTACCACTGTTATCACATTGGGAGCAGTGAATGAGAGCCTCTGGTTTGCCCCTCCTGTTGGCCTCTTTACCCTTCTGGCAAATGCCACATATAGCATTGGGAATGACCTTAGGCTGCAAGGGCAGAATAATGCTATAAAACCACAGTATTCCTAAAGTCATGGGCAGTAAAGTAGTTCAAAAAATGTTCCATGGCTGGAGAAAAAAACCAAACTGATCTGGAAAAGACAGGTTGATCAAGTCATGCTTGTCAAACTTTCATACATTCAAAACAGATTTGATCACATGGCATCAAAATTGCCATCCAAGGAAATATGAGAGTTTAAAAAGCTGACGGCTAATTGCTGTTTGCCCTCAGAACACTAAACAGAAGTCTTCACTAAAACTATGTCAGAGTGTAAAATAGAGAAAACTTTGTTTCCTTGAGATGCTGACACAAGCTATTTATGTTTACTTTTACAGACCCTCTTATAAACATGTAGAATCTCATTTATTTGCACTGTGGCAAAGGGCTAACTTAACACCTCACCAAGTTGAAGCATATTGCAATGATGTTTGCTCTCTATGCAAAATGACTTTCAGTTTAACTGGGAGAGAGGACAGGACCAGAGGAAAGAGATAAGATGAGCTGGGCATTACAGGGACATTTAAATCAGGATGCCATAAACAGGGCAACATTTAAATAAGCATGTTAGCAGTTTGTTTCAGCAGAATCCTTATTAACTCTGATTTCACTACACCAATACTCATGTAACAGATTTATTTACCCCTGTACTTGGTTAGTAAACCTGTGTTTGTTTTTCAGTCTACAACAGGTCCAGTTACTTCAAAGCATAACATTTGCAACATCCTACATCCAAATGTCCCCTGATAAGATGAAAGCAGGTCAGACTACATTTAAGAGCAATGGGTACAAAACTATGGGTCAACGAGGGACATGGTTTGGTAATGGTGAAAATCAAGAAAACAAAGAAGTAGAAACAAAGCAGAAGGCTAGTCTAATGGATAGACAGCAGCAGGAGAGGAAACAGGAAAAATAAGAGGAGCTGAAGGAAAATATTCAAGTATTCACTGTATACATGCAAACGCATCCTGCTTTAAACTAAAGTAATTTGGGTGATATCAGCTGGTATGATTGGTGGTTAGTATGATAAAACTGTATTATGTGAACTGTATGGTTGGAACTAAAAGAACTGAATCTTAAATCACTCACTTTGAAGCATGTTAACTTTCAGCAGCTTTCATAAGATACTATAAAAGTAATTATTCTTATTTTCCTAAAATGCTGTAACACCAACTAATTTTCACCTGAATTAATAATTATATCATATCAGTTCTAAATATAACAAGTTCTACCTTTAAAATACAAGCAGGCATGTGAAACACAGTGATTCATTTAAGGAATTGTTACGCTGAACAAATCACATTGATGATTTTACATGTATGGAACATGCAACATGTATGACAATATAAAGAAAAAAAGGTCTGTAGACACATTTGGTCAGTCTAATTCAACCTTTGTTGTTCATGACTGGTTTTATTCATGAGTTGTTTGTAAAATAGCACATCATGAGGTCATCAGAAACCACTGCACAAACTGTCCATGGTAGCAGACCAGAGCGGAGTAACGTTAATCAGCTGTATCTTGTGCTGTCTTTCAGAACGTCAACAGAAATCCTTTAACTTTCCTCTTTTGGAAATTTCTGGGGAAGAGTGGCCCATTTTACCCCCTGGAGGCCACGTTTTCAGTAACAAATTATGGGTCACAACTGAAGACTTGCTTCAAAGCTGTTCTGTTTCTATTGTCATCATCAACACCTGTTACAGTCATGGGGTATAATTGTACTGACTAATTTTACAGTATTGTACCAGCATGCAATGCCTGTAGAATGAGCTGATGAAAAATAATAAAGAAAGGTTGAAACTGAAGTTAAATCAAACTTACCCATGCTAAAACCAGTAACTATTTAACACAGACTCTTGAAAAGGACCATGCCCACACCTCAAAGCTGAGCTGAACTTAACTGGACAAAACCAAGCCCACGTAGTTCCATAAATACCAGTATATTTCATGTGTTGGAAAGGTTTGTTTTCCAGCATTAAGTGTATAAAATAAAAGAGGAAGCAAGGGAAAGCATGGTTAACACCCCCCGTTCCCTCCCCATCAACAGCCCCTCAGCTGAAGCCAGCTAGTTAAAAGGGCTATCAGAGACAAGCGGCTGGCTAGTTGTTTTAAGAAAGATACTTCCATGTGGGGCTCTGAACCCAGAGAACCACTCACTGACACTACTGGTCGCTCAGCTCAGCAACAGTGTGAACACGGTCAACAAGTCCTCAACTTCATCATGACATTATAGGGACAACTAGAGCCCATGTCAAACAGCTGTCTGATACCCATTAACAGATTAACAATACATCACATGGTGTATAAACAAAGCATATTATCAGAGAAGAACAAACTTTAAACATGAGGGTTAAGTGTTTTAACACTGTAAATATAAAAGTTTCTCTAGTGTTTAACAATAACTATTCTTAAAAGCAACCACAAACTGTTTGTGGTTCATAGGTTTTTTTTTTTATCAGTATAACAAAAAGACTTTGTTTTTCAAATATGAAAAAGGAAAACTAGCAGCCAAAACATCTGGTTACTTGTCTCAGATGTATCTCTTTAGACAAGTGAGGACAGACAAGAGGTATATTGAAAACATTAAAAAGAAAAACAAACTTTTAAAGTTCAAATTTTATCTTTGCTGAAAACACGAAGAGTGAAAGTGCAGTGAAAAAGAAACAAGCAAACTGTTCCTTTAAAACGTTCTTATTGCTCACAGTCTGATACGAAGATGGGGCAAAAAGTCACACGGTAATCATTAAAAAAAACAAAAAAACAACTGAAGACAGGCCCCCCTGGGTGAGTGGGTGATGTGTGTGTGTTTACGTGTTTGTATGGACCACACTGTCCCAGCTAAAAAGCTGACAACTGTAGAAGCCGGAGAACAAAGTGAAGAAAGCTAGGGAGGGGTAGCAGGATGGATGGAGTAAGGGAGTGGTAGAAGTAGAAAGAGGAGGAGGGGGTAGAAAAGTGCTGCTGCTGTTGTTGGAGAAGAGTTCAGGTGGTTTTGTCCTCTACCTTGTACCCTGGGGTGGCTTTGTGGGAGGCTGAGTGGCGGTGGCTGCCATCTTTTCCTGGCGTGGATGCCCTGTCTTTGGCCTTGGATTTGTGTCCCGGTCCACTTCCTCCCTCCTGGCTCTCTAAGTCTGATGCGTTTCCTGAAGAACTGTCCTGAAGAGGAAAAGAAGAGGACAGAAGAAGACTGCAGGATGAGGAGTCTGATGGGGATTTCTAATCATGTATTTCCAAGTTATGGTTTAAAATCAATCCAGGGGGATTACATTATCTGGCATAGATTATGACAGCCACATTAGCATAGATTAAACCCTTACAGAGGAGTTCTTGTTCTTTTTCTCATCCTTTCCATCCTCAGCATCATCTGAATCCGGTTCTGAGTCCAGAGCAGGCAGCTCTGGATCCAGTGGAGGCTCAAACAGAGCTGTGTTCAATGGCAGGTAACGCAGCTCATTGGGGGAGTACCTGTAATGCACAACATGACCACACACCAGGGATAGAACTTTCAGCACAGATTAACAGAGAGCAGACAATCCAAAAAACACACTTTGATTTATTCAAAGGTCACGTAGTTTCTGGTAGAGCATCGTAGAGACTACAGAAGTTAGAAAATTGTACCTTTTGTAGTAGTCTTGGAACTGTCCTGGTATGAGAGCCACGGGATAGGGTCCAGTCCTTGTCAGCTCTGGAGCCAGCACCTTAAACCTGCCCTGAGGCACCTGAATAATCTGAGTCCAAACATGACACAGTCAACAGTGGTACAAAATGCTCTTTTCTGAATTACTAGAGAATTACGGCAAGTGCTTCAAGTTCAGTAAGAGATTCTGAAATTTTAACTTACATGTGTCTGGAGGTCAAAGTACGCTCTCCTCTCTTCCATTCGCTCTCTGTTGAAGTTACTGTTGAACTCTGCAGCCTTTTTAGCTGCTTTCTTAATGTACTCAGGAACCTTACTGGCCTCAACCTTCTGAGGGTTCTGCTGCTGCATTTGCTATTAAAGACGACAGATAAACAACATGCATGTGAAAGGACTTTAATGAAAACGCCACAACAAAGAATATTACTGCGATATTACTTTGGTCATTAAACTTACAGAATACTCTTTCGCTATTCTTTGCCGTTCTCTTTCTTGCAGTATGACTGAATACTCAGAGTGCTTGACCGGATACTCCTTTATCATCAGATCTATCACTTCGTCACTGCGAAGAGCTGTCAGGCCTGAAAACGCAGAGATTCATATTTACAAATTAGGGAACAATATCCTAGAGGAGTTTAAAGATGTCATTGTAGTGCCATGATTTCAAGTTGACTGTGTTAAAGATTTAACTTCTTACCCAGAGTACACTGTGTCTCAGTGATGACGTTCTGTTCACGCAGGTAAAGCTTCTCTTTGTGGGACAAGTCTCTTCTTTCCATATCTGCAGAGTGATCAGAAAATATGTCACTGGTCAAAGAAAGAAGAGATAAAAAGAAGAAGAAAGAGAACATCTTTGGAACCTTTGATTTATTACTCCTGCCTTACCAGGATATTTCCTCTTGAAGGATGTGACTCCCAGATATTCGCTGACCTGCTCTTGCAACATGTAATACTCTCCTGTGTCATCTGGAGGCCACTTGTACTCTGTCAGGTTTTCTGCTGGGAAATATGTTGGGCTGGGAGAGGGTTGTTGTTGGAATAAAAAGAAACATTAAAAGTGTGTTGTTTTTTGTGGTTTTAACAGCCCCTTAAGTTTACACGGCTCCATTACAAGCAAACCTACCCAAGGTCTTGACTGGAGGTGTCACAGCTTCGAGAACTGTCCCCTGAACCCATCCTTCTTCTTTTAGGAGGCTGGCTGCCATCATTAGACACCTCTTCTATAACATCCTCCTACAGATTAAAGAACAAAAAATACAATTTTCATATATTTAAAACGTTATAATGTCATAAAATTCCACACAGAAGGCCTGTATTTACAAAGTGGACATGGACATGAAGGTCATAGTCAGTGAGAAAATAAAGCAAACTAACAATCCTTTTGTGTCTAGTGACCCCTACTTTCTCTGAGGGAAGTTGTTGCTGATTAGTTGTCACTATTACAATCTAATATACTGCTCTATATTTACTTAAATTAGGAAGTATATGGCAAGTTATGGTAGAATAACACAAAATATATTACTTCAAGCATCTACACGCAAAGTTATATTTTTCGAAATTCTCCAACCTCAGCATCACTTTCAGCTGTTAAAACAGCATCACTGTTAGTATTGCGACCTAACAATACAAGACCTTAAAGAACCGGGACACATTTGGAATAAACTAATAAAAATTGATATGGAAAAAAACAAGCTGGGATTTGTATTTGATGTTGGTTTCAAACGGTTTTTCAAAGATTGGTGGAAAACACATTATAAAATAATATATTTGTGGGTATTATTTTGTAGGGCTTTACTTTTTATATTTTCCCAACAAACACACTACGTAGTCAACATGTTGGTTTTTATTGGCTCTTTACGGATCAATGATAGTCTGCTTGAAAATGTCTCTATCAACGTGTTTACTTTTAGTGATGTAGCTAGATCTTCTTTATTGTATGGTACCCTTTCATAGCAGAAGATAAGAACCATATATTTCAGAAACTAACAGAGTATTTTATAGCTCGAACCATGAGCGTTTACTCAAACCAAACATGTCAGTGTAGAACCAAAACGGGCGCGAGCTTGACGGCTGACTTAGTTGGTAAAGTTGTGACAAGGGAAAAATAAAGCTAACATTTGCAATACTAAATCGCTTTAAGCTGAATAAATTCGTATTTGGAATACTGGTTTGACATGAAACAAAAACTCCTGGTACAACACGGCAAAGGATGTCCAACTGTGCCCCTTAAAAACAAAGAGGTTCTGAGTTCCATTCATGAACGGAGAGAGTCGTTTGATAGCTAAGCAGCCGTTAGCTTACCGTGCTAAGGTTTAGTGTTCCATAAGCAAGTTAAACGTTATCCATGTTTTATTAAAATATAAACCCCACCTTAATGGATTGTGCTCCAGGAGTGGCAGGGTTGCTGTCGCAGGGAGGTCTCACGGGGAGCACAGTTGCCATATTAATCAAACTAAAATCTTCAATTAGGCTAGCTCAGTAGCCTCGGCTTCGATTTCTTCTTCGTGTGATGTTTGGTCCTTTCAGTAAGGAACCTGGACGCCACCTTCTGTGATGGAGGAAATATTCTATTTAGGTTTAAGCTTTTGTGAACAATTGTACTGTAGCCTCAGTATTATGTAAATTGTCTACTAAGTTTGCGCCAAAATACAAATGACAGTCTTGGTCATGGAAAATTTGTGGTAATGCTTATAAGCTGAGAAAGTGGCCTTCAAAGAGTTTATAAGATTAAATAATAATTATTGTTATCATTGTTATTGTTATTGTTATTATTATTATTATTATTATTATTATTATTATTAGTAGTAGTAGTAGTAGTAGTAGTAGTAGTATACAGTTTGTAGGTGACAGATTTATGAATGAATTCTTGTTGTTTTGTCACTTCCGGTGAGTGGGTCACGTGGTATGGTGGGCAGTACACCTTCAGGATTTACAAGTAGTTCACCTGCACAGGTAAGGGGAGCTTGGTGGAAGGAGGGTGGGAGGAAGAGGTCCTACTTTTTGCTGACCGCATTTGAATTACCTTTTATGCACTCGGAACAGGCTGCTCGTTTTATCACATCTGGTGGTGCATCTGAATCGTTGTTATTACACCGTGCAGTGTTTGGATTCCTGTGCGAGCGTAAAATAAATACATCAAACGAACCCATGGACTTATGGTGATTCTTTGGTCGAGCGCGTCTGGCAAGCTGGTCTCTTCTTCTTAGCCTCTTGGCGACTTTGTGGATTTGGATTGTCGCCTTATATTGTCAGCAAAAACGGTTGGAAAGCCAGATCGGAGCCACGTTTCATCTGTATTGACTCAGCGCTCAGGACGACGGCAGTGCAACCAACGCATCGGGTGGTATGTAACCCATGGTTTACTGTGTTTTTGGTTGTATGAAACGCAGTGTTTGTGGGGGTTACGACCGCCGGCTGAGCTGTGTGTTGTTTCGGCGTGTTGCTGGTTGCTGCTGTTCGTTGTTGAGCTGAGTGTGCAGTGTTTGGAGCCTTGGCGGCTGGCGTGCGCACTCCGCGGATTGAAGCAGTTTGTGCGCCTAATGCGCGATTTTCATTCATTCATTCATTGATTGCTGTGGATTGAGCTGGGATCGCTTTGGATTTTGCTGTGAATGTGGATTTCGCTGGATTTTCTTTGGATTGTTCTGTGAATGTGATTTATTTGGGTGTGAAAAATGAGTGGATCAAACGCCGGCTCGACTGTGGGGAAACCGGAAACTGGGAAAAGGACTGTCATTCTTACGGAAAAGGCACTGGCGAACAAAATTGCAAAACTTCAGAAAGACCGTAAAAAGGATGTGGATAAAATTAAGACCCAGATATCATCTCTCAAACAGCTGATGAAAGATGATAAAAACGTTTCAGAAGTGAAATCACAATTCAATATATTGTCACACTTGTTGGGAAATGCCACTTCACTGCACCAGTCTCTGATGTGTTTAATTCCACGTGATGAACAAGAGAAACAAAACGCATGGTTTTCAAGTATTGATAAATACAATAAAGGATTCATGGAGGATGTTCAATCATGGTTGACACAACTTGAAAAAGCTTCCAGCAGGCTTCAATCTCGGCATCATGACGGACAGGATGAAATACGGCCATGTGACAGCATATCAAACCACAGCAGCAATAAAAATGGATCAAAATCAAATATTTCAACAACCTCATCTGCACGAGTTAAAGCGGAGGCTGAAATGGCTGCACTGATTGCTCGTCAAAAGCTGCTTAAAGAAAAACATGCACTCGAGGAACAGGAGGAGCAGCTTCGAAAAAGGAAAGAACAGCTACAGCTTGAAGCAGACATAGCAGCATCCATGGCGAAGGTGACCGTTTTAAGAGCCTCTGGATCTGGTGTAGCAAGCGCATCTCCTCGGAGATCTAATGGCATGGAGTCCTATTTTGAAACGGGAAAGAGAGATAAGCTTAACATTGATGCCAAAACCTTTATCCCACAAAAACTTGAACATGTTGGAAAAGAAAAAATGGTGGTTGGAAACAGTACCTCACACATCAGTCAACCTCAGCCAAGCCTTAAAGAAACGGATACTGCCATCCATCCCCAGTATGGGCCCTCAGACTACACAACACAGGACACGCATGCCTTGGTAACTACAGCGCCCTCTATGTCTCAGCAGAGAAATGTTTATACACCGTTTTCCTGGAACAGCAATAATGATCAGCAACAAATATGCTCTATCATGGAAAAACAAAATGAAATAACTACATTGCTGGTGCATCAACAGTGTCTTTCATCACTCCCCAAAAGAGACCTCGAGATATTTGATGGTGACCCACTTAAGTACCATGCATTCATGCGATCTTTTGAGCAATTAATTGAACAAAAAACTGACAATACTATGGATTGCTTGCACTTCCTAGAACAGTACACACGAGGACAACCCAAGGAGCTCATAAGAAGCTGTCAGCATATGACAGAAGGTACTGGTTATGCTAAGGCAAAGGCTCTCTTGCATGAACATTTTGGAAATGAATATAAGATAGCATCTGCCTACATGGATAAAATCTCTTCATGGTTACCAATAAAAGCAGAGGATGGAAAAGCCTTGCAGGAATACAGTTTATTTCTGCGTGGATGCTGTAATGCCATGGAGGAGGTTCACAGTCTGTGCGACTTGAATACATCTGCCAATATGCTCACTGTAATCAAAAAATTGCCCTATAGGATGAGGGACAAGTGGCGAACAGTAGCATGTGACATCCAAGAAAGAAATCGGAGGAGAGCTATGTTTGTTGATATTGTCACTTTCATCGAACACCAAGTAAAGATTGCAACTGACCCTGTATTTGGAAACATACAAGATGATTCATCATCAACAGTTAAGGATGGCTACAAGACAAAACCATCTCTCCGCTCAAAGGCTAAAGGAACTAGCTTTGCCACCACCGTAGCTACAATGGAGGGAAGGACCCCATCAGAGAACAAGTATAAGGATGTTCATTTGTCTGAGATGATTTGTTTATTTTGCAAGGGTGAACACAAGCTGGATTGGTGCCCTCTACTGGAGAGGAAGACTAATAGTGAGAAGATGGATTTCCTGAAAAAGAATGGAATTTGTTTCGGCTGCTTGTGTACTGGACACATCAGTAAAGAATGCAGGAAACGTCTCACTTGTAAAACATGTGGTTCAAAACACCCAAGTATTCTCCACATAAATCAAAAGAAAGCTGGAACTGATGTGGAGAAAGGCAAGAAAAACTCAGAGTCTACAGTGGATAAATCTCCGATTGCAGTCCAAACTAGTGGCCTTACTGGGGCCGGGGAGCAAGATTTCAAGCTCGCAATTGTTCCAGTGAAGGTAAAGTCGAGGAAAAGCCACAGGATGGTGGAAACTTACGCTTTTCTTGACCCTGGAAGCTCAGCATCCTTCTGTACAGTGGGTCTGATGGATAGACTGAATCTCTCTGGGAGAAACACAAGGATTCTTCTACGTACCATGGGACAAGAGAAAATTGTGGACAGTGGTATTGTCTCAGATTTGGAAGTTTCAGGACTGGACACTGATTGGTTCTGTGAAATGCCAGATTTTTTCACTCAGCAAAGGATGCCTGTTAACAAGAGCAATGTGCCCCGACAGGAAGATTTGCAAAATTGGCCTCATCTGAAACATGTCTTCTTACCGGAAATAGATGCAGATGTGGAGCTTCTGATAGGTTCAAATGTGCCAAGGGCATTGGAACCTCTGGAAGTCATCAGAAGCGTGGATGACGGGCCATATGCAGTTAAAACAATGCTTGGATGGACAGTCAATGGACCACTAGGTGGAAAAGGTGGTGAACCTGTGTACCAGTCTGCAGTCACTGTGAATAGAATCTCAGCCATGAAACTGGATGAACTATGGAAACAGCAGTTCAAAGTGGATTTTCCAGAAAGCAGCCAGGATGAACAGCCAGGGCTTTCTAGGGATGATTGTAAATTCTTGGAAATGGCTGAAAACACCGTCAGACTTATTGATGGCCACTACACTCTTGCGTTGCCCTTGAAGGATCGCAATATTAACATGCCAAACAATCGCAAAATTGCAGAGCAGCGTGCTTTTAACTTGAAGAGGAGGCTAACTCGAGATGCATTATTCCACAAAGACTACACAGCCTTCATGAATGATCTCATATCCAGTGGATATGCAGAACGTGTACCCGTCATGGATCTGGATCGTAGTGATGGGAAGGTTTGGTATATACCGCACCATGGTGTATACCATCCAAAGAAGAAAAAACTCAGAGTTGTTTTTGATTGTGGAGCATCATTCCAGGGGGTATCACTCAATGCACAGCTCCTGAATGGCCCTGACCTCACAAGTACCTTAGTTGGAGTTCTGAGCAGGTTTAGGAAGGAGCCAGTGGTTCTGATGTCGGACATTAAGGCAATGTTTCATCAGGTCCGGGTTTCAGAGGAGGATACAGACCTGTTAAGATTCCTTTGGTGGCCTAGTGGTAACCTTAGTCATCAGTTGGAGGAGTACAAAATGGTTGTACACCTGTTTGGAGCAACATCGTCTCCGAGCTGCGCCAACTTTGCACTTCGAAAGTGTGCAGAAGACAACAGAACACTTTCAGATCTGCAAGCAACTGAAACCATCATGCACAATTTCTATGTGGATGACTGCCTTGTTTCAGTAGCTACCGAGGCGGAAGCTTTATCCCTGTATAAAGACCTTCAAAGCATCTGTGCCAAGGGTGGATTCTATCTGACACAGTGGATAAGCAACAGTCGCAAAGTGCTGGCAGCAATACCTGAAAAGGATAGAGCAAAGGAGGTCAAAGACTTGGACTTGGATAACGACATGCTTCCTGTTGAGAAAGCACTGGGAGTACGATGGTGTGTACAGTCTGACACCTTCAAGTTCAACATAAATATTCAGGAGAGACCACTGACACGTAGAGGAATCCTTTCAATGGTCAGCTCTTTCTATGACCCCTTGGGCATTTTAGCTCCTGTGGTTTTCACAGCCAAAAGGATACTCCAGGACTTGTGCCGGAAAGGTCTTGGGTGGGATGACGCTGTGCCTGAAACATCAGCTCAGGAGTGGATTGACTGGTTAGAGGGATTACATCAGCTGGAAAACTTCAGCATCAGGAGATGCTTTAAACCACTCAACTTTGGAGAAGCAACCTTTGCTCAGCTGCATCATTTTGCAGATGCAAGTGAGCAGGGTTATGGTGTTGTTACCTACCTGTTGCAACGTAACAACCACTCACAGACATGCTGTGCATTTGTAATGGGAAAATCCAGAGTTGCACCTTTAAAGCCTGTTACGATCCCTCGCATGGAATTGACCGCAGCTGTTGTAGCAGCTCGCATGGATAAGCTGTGGAGAAAAGAGCTTGGATTACAGCAGCAAGACTCTGTTTTTTTGGACCGATAGCACCTCTGTGCTAAAATACATCAAGAATGAAACTTCAAGGTTTCGTGTTTTTGTGACTAACAGAGTCACAGAGATACGCGGGGTTTCAGACAGTTCACAATGGCGATTTGTGAACTCTGCACAGAACCCTGCAGACCTGGCCTTTTCAGCAGAGATGACATCTACTCACGTCGGAGATGGAAACAAGTGCAATACATCGCTGACTTGTTCTGGAAAAGGTGGACTCAGGAATACTTACCACAACTACAGGAAAGACAGAAGTGGACAAAGGTCAAACGGAACTTCATTCCAGGAGACATCGTCCTCATCATAGATGATTCTGCACCTCGTAATTCTTGGCTCATTGGGAAAGTCATCGAAGCCATTCCTGACAGGAGAGGACTTGTACGACAGGTCTGGATTAAAACTGCTACCAGCCGTATCTGCAGGCCTGTGACCAAGATTTGCCTTCTTCAGGAGTCGGTGGAATCCTGATTTTTTTTGACTTGATCTGACTATGACGACTTGAACAACCTGACTTGACATAAGAGTGATGGTAAAGATCACTCTCAACATAAGGCTAAGTGCTGGAAACCTCTGGCCTAAAAAAAAAAAAAAAAAAAGAGAACAGAAACAAAAAATCCTGTGAACTTGATCTTCAATGTGTTTATGTAATATTGATGTGTTATGGTGGTCCCTTTAAATGGTATGTATTTATAATTATTACAGTATGATTAATTGTAATAATTAGGGGCCGGAATGTAGGTGACAGATTTATGAATGAATTCTTGTTGTTTTGTCACTTCCGGTGAGTGGGTCACGTGGTATGGTGGGCAGTACACCTTCAGGATTTACAAGTAGTTCACCTGCACAGGTAAGGGGAGCTTGGTGGAAGGAGGGTGGGAGGAAGAGGTCCTACTTTTTGCTGACCGCATTTGAATTACCTTTTATGCACTCGGAACAGGCTGCTCGTTTTATCACATCTGGTGGTGCATCTGAATCGTTGTTATTACACCGTGCAGTGTTTGGATTCCTGTGCGAGCGTAAAATAAATACATCAAACGAACCCATGGACTTATGGTGATTCTTTGGTCGAGCGCGTCTGGCAAGCTGGTCTCTTCTTCTTAGCCTCTTGGCGACTTTGTGGATTTGGATTGTCGCCTTATACAGTTGATGCTTAATATTCATAGACTGGATAGGCTCCAGCACCCGTGCATCTGAACAGGATAAGCGGTATTGAAGATGGATGGTCCTTTTAGCCCCACTCTGCGGTCATCTAGAATTACTGCAATGCTTTGTTGGTAAAGGTGACTTTTATTTTGAAAGTACAAAGCAACTACGGGAAGTCGGATGGGAAAATCAGCTGGACTCCGCGGAAACCACCAACGGCAATATTTTCCTTTACAGAGCTAGCTATCCATCTGTCACTTTATTTTCCTCTCTTTCTTCGTGTGGTTGCCGAGAGCGTGAGGCTGGTGATGTCGGAGTCATACGGTGAGAAGGGTGTTTCTTTAGTGTCCATCTCTTCAGACACACACACAGGGAGATGAGGCAGGTGTGCCGACAGAGATTTCTCCCATCGTAAACAGATAGCTGCCAGGCTAACCGAGGCTTTGATAAAGGCTTTGGCCTTAAGAATGCCATGTCAGTATTTGTAATACCTCAGAGTTTATTTAGTGGAGATGGTTGAAACTAGATGTGTCGAGTTTGTGTGGTTAAATCCCCCCTGAGGTTGGCGGAGTTGACAGGAAAGTGACACCGAGGTCCAGGCTGTGGATGACAGAGCTGATGCACTAGATCTGTCTGCCCGTGTTTGTCTCTTTCTCTCTAGCATTGTGGGGGTAAATTATGACCAACCGAGGGAGGGGTCTTCAATGGGCGTAAAATGAAAATAAAAGTGCTTGTTTGCATTTTCATCTCTCGACGTTTGATCATTACTCCACGAGGACTGATGACAGCCATAACAACTTAAAACAGTTGCTTAGTGCTCAAATATGGTTCAGATAGACACACGCATGTAATACACAGATTATTACTCCTTTATGGTTATATTTAAAGTGGAAGAGTATGTATGTTCTACCACATTTATAAGGTAGTTTGTCTTGACTTGACAGAACTAAGTATAACTGAGGAGTACATTTAATTTATATCAACCAACTCTACTTGTCTTAACTTTGCTTTACATAGACTGATTTGTGATGTTATTGTGCTGCTGAGGACATTTCATAATTTCTGCTTGTTTCTTATTCTTAATCTTCAGGGTGTACCTTAGAGTTATAGATATTTAAGGCTTTTCTTGGGTCTTGCTGGGGCCCAAGGTGACGTCATTTTATGAACCCAGAATACCTGACCACCAGGTATAATGAAATCATTGTTTGTCACACTAACAAGGGGCTGATGAAAGTCATTATGACCACAAGTTTTATACATCAGAAGTTTTCTGATATATAGAAGTTTACATATATATTTCTACAACTGTCATAAGTACAAAAAATATTGTTATAAATATATTCTTTCTAGCTGTTGTCATAACAATACAATAGACAATCTTGTGTTATGTTATTTGTGTATTCATCATCCTGTCTGCATCCCTTTCTCAGACTTCCTGTTTAAATTCCTGGTGATTGGGAATGCTGGAACAGGCAAATCCTGTCTACTGCACCAGTTCATCGAGAAGAGATGTAAGTCAGAAAGATAAAGCACACTTTTTATTCATGTACGTGCGGCAATACAGGAGTGTGTCCAAAGTCTTTGAACTAAAAATATTCTGCAGCCCTCTGGCCAAATACCTTCAATGTGTGAATGTGTAAGGAGCTATACAAAGAGTATTAACAAATAACTAAAACATAAAAACAGCATTCAACAACACGTTACACATTTAAATGTAGTTATTAGACAGCATTATGTTCCAAGATATGTTTATAGTTTGCATAGTAACAGTTTCTTTCTTATTCAGTGTGTTTTCCTAAATAAAAAGATGCACTTCAGGGCATGACTGTGATGCTTCCTGAAATTAATTAAAAAATATGTGGCAATGTGTGCCCTCTTTTATTTTCCAGTCAAAGATGAATCCAACCACACAATTGGAGTGGAGTTTGGCTCCAAGATTATCAATGTGGTCAACAAGATGGTCAAATTGCAGATTTGGGACACTGCAGGGCAAGAAAGGTTCAGGTAAAGAAAACTTGGATCCATGTTTCTGTTTCATAAAGACATGACATGGTTTTATTGTGATGAAAAGTGAGTTATCATACGTAACAACTGGCCACTGTAAATATATATGTGTGTGTGTGTGTGTGTGTGTGTGTGTGTGTGTGTGTGTGTGTGTGTGTGTGTGTGTGTATGTTTGTGGGTCAGGTCTGTGACCAGGAGTTACTACAGAGGAGCAGCAGGAGCCCTGCTGGTCTATGACATCACCAGGTACATCAACCAACCAATCACAGAACATATCCTCAGATCACCTCTATATCTCGTCCCTTGTTTTTCATGCTCTTGTTTCCAAAGTATAACCTGTGCATCTTCCTGCTGCTTCTCTGTCCCTGCTTGCTGCAGCAGAGAGACGTACAATGCACTGACCACATGGCTGAGCGATGCCAGGATGCTAGCCAGTCAGAACATCGTCATCATCCTGTGTGGAAACAAGAAGGACCTGGATGCTGATAGGGAGGTCACGTTCCTGGAGGCATCCCGCTTCGCACAGGAAAATGGTAAGATCAGCAGATTGTGTTAATTCTTCTGAAATGATTGTACTTCAAAGAATCATGCTGCTCAGAAAAATTGATGATTGAATGTTAAAGTTTCAAAGGAGTATGTGTGTGTGTGTGTGTGTGTGTGTGTGTGTGTGTGTGTGTGTGTGTGTGTGTGTGTGTGTGTGTGTGTGTGTCAGAGCTGATGTTCCTGGAGACCAGCGCTTTGACAGGGGAGAATGTTGAAGAGGCCTTTGTGCAGTGTGCTCGCAAAATCCTCAACAAGATAGAGTCAGGTAAGAACCTTTGACCCCTACCCCGACTCACACACAGTTGAAGCTCTCATGAAGAAATTTTAGACTTAAAGCCTGAAGCAAATCAATGAGATTTAAGGGCTCAAACCTTCACCCAGCTGTGACATCGCTGCAGGATGATGTCGGTGAGGGACACAGAAACGACCATCAGTCCTGTATTTTAAAAGTGTTATTTTCAAAATCCCATCCCCTTAATTTGTCCTCTCATACTTTCAGGGGAACTGGATCCAGAGAGGATGGGCTCAGGTATCCAGTATGGCGATGCTGCGTTACGACAGCTCCGTTCTCCTCGCCGTGCTCAGCCACAGGGCACACAGGAGTGTGGCTGCTAGTGGAGGCGCTTAGTCACATTCATGGACAAGGTAAATGTCCTGTGTGTGTTTCTATATGCATGATGTGATAGATAGATATATTTTTGCTGTTGTTTCTATATCACAGAATAAGTATTTCTTTGCAATTCTCTTCCACATTAGGAGTGTTAGAGCTTTCAGGCTGCCTGAGGAGCCACTTGACATTCTGCTCATTGCTCTCAGCTCTGTGCGTCTCCTGCACTCAGACAGTGTTTTTCCCCCACGCACCCATCACTCATATTGTGATTTACAAACCTCCGTTTGATTCATATTCAGAATGTAAGACAGTTTTAAATCAGCTAAAAAAAAATTTGATGCTTGGGTAATTTTTTTTTACTCAGGGTTGACCTTCAAGTATAAAGCACTGTTTTACCAACATCTGTCATATTTTGTTTTGTGTTGTTGGTTGTCTTTTGTTTACAGTAATTGAGCTAGCCTATTTTCAAATACAAGCACAAATTAAGTAGACCAAACTAAAATAATCTTATCAAACTGGATTGAATTTAACCTAAACTGAGTTAAGCTAAACTGACCTAACCGTATCAACCACAAGCTAACCTCATCTCACCTCAACTTACCATGTTTATCATAACCACAGAAGGATTCACTCAGCTAATAATTTTGGACCTGTACTCTAAGACTTTTGTTACACTCTTTGTAAGTTCTGTTGTTGTTTTATTTAATTTGTCGATTGTAATATTAACTATGATCTTGATGACTTTGACCTAATTTATGACATATTTTTCAATGAGCATGATGCAATAATGAAAATTCTCCCTGACTCCTCCTGGTGGTGATCAGAATTGCTTATTTCTTGTCCAAAGTGTCCACTCTCAATATCTCAAAGACAACTTCTCATACTGTCTAACTATTTTTCTGTTCCTCTGTGTGCATGTGTGTGTGGGTGCATGTGTGTCTGTTTGTGGTCAGTGTGTTTCAGACAGGTTTGTGAAGACCAGAAGAGGGTCAACCTTTGGGCACCCAGCAATCATGGGCTCAGGATGCTGTTCTAGTGACTCCTCTCTGATCCTCAATTTGACATTTAACCCCACCCCAAGTCTTCAAAATCTCCATAAACTTTTGAACCTTCGTTGTCACAGCCGCACCTGCAGAGAGCCAAAAAGACTTCATAGCCACGCCCCAACCACAGAACTCTGAACATCGTCATGTTAACCATTTCCTGCCTGCCCATCATAATTCTACTCCGTGATTGGACCAAGCCTACAAGCCCTCAAATCAGGATGTGAACTACAATGATGTGTGTAAGACGTGTTCATTCTTACCTCCAAACATAGTTACTACCTTTTGTTTTCCCACTTGCCACTCCTACCAGGAAGAGTCCACTATTTGGGGTTTTTTTTTTTCCTAATCTACAAAGTAAATGTTGTTTGTAGGTCATCTTTTTTTCCTTAAAAGGTTTCCAGCACTGGAAGGCCCGATCATACAAATCACTCCCTAGGGTTTCAAAGGAAATGTGTTCAGGATAACATGTTTATATGCAGAGTTAGCTTGCACTCTGAGCAGTTTCTCTGAGCTTTTCAACTAAGCTAAGCTAATCACTCCCAACCTCTGACAGCTAGCACACAGACGAGGAGTATTGACTTTATCATCTTTGTCAATCCCTTTGATTACCATATTTTAAAAACCTCCCAGCATCCTACAGTGACCTGCCATTCCATCTCCACTCCATCTTCACCTCACTTGCATTATGCATCCCAGCATTCTCTTTGTTCACCTGCCTGTGACCTCTTCACCTGCCTGTCAGTTTGCTCAGCCCTCCACTTCTTCCTCTCCCCACAGTATCTGACACTGTACAGTGTTTTCTGTATATAGAGACTGACGCATGTTTTCTCAAACAGAGTGTTTCATTATGAAGAGATAAATGTATATTGAAGTAGAGATCATATCCAACATCTCTTTCATGCTCCACTGTATTATTATCATGTTAAGCTACTACTATACACTGCTGATGAGTGAGCAGTATGGATGAGCAATGCTGTTTGCAGCAATGATGTTTATTTGTAAATGAAGGAGATGATGAGTACTAACATATTTATGTGAGAAAATGTCCCTCTATCATATTTCAAGTTCATAGATTACAGTTTACACTGGCTTTCTGTTACAGTTAATCAAACCTCTTGGAGTGTGAAAGTAACACATGATCTTTTATTTTACCCAGTAATCATTCAGTTTAAGGATTAATTTAACAGTGTGACGCACTCGTTTTATCAGATCTGTTTCAGCTCTGACTGATCTTCGTCATTTCTAAATGTTGCCTGTTTACATAAGTATCCCAGCGACTGCTGCCAGCTGTGGGGTAATACTAACTGAATGCATTTCAAGTTTTAACAACCATATGAATCTATCAGATGTGTGTTTGACTGTATTTCGTCTTCAAAGATCCTCAATGTCCACTGTTTTAAAATGAAGCATTCCTCCTTTAATCAAGCACACTTCAACCTGTTGAAGTATCTCACATTTGGCTGCTCCATGTCAGGCTGATGTTTTGTGTTTATGCCATGAAGTCCTTTGTTTATATTTGCTGTATGTACTGTATGTCTGGTTTTCTCATCATTATGGATATCATGGATTTTTAATTTATTGTGTATGATAAAAGCATATGTTTTTAGAATAAAAAAATCTACAGGATTGAGTTTGAAAGCACCTTTGTTGATATAATTTACAGATTCCAAGCATTCCCCCACTGATGTCTTTAAGAGATTCAATATCTCTTGAAGACTGACCCTGTTGATTGACGACTATCAGCAGGATGCATCCTTCTCATACGCCTTTAGATAATGATTAAATACTCATAGATATAAAAGAAATAGGATGCTTTCCATGCGACTTCTACCACATTTCAATTACACACACATTCAGCTGAAAGTTGCCAGTTTGCAGGGTCACACTTCACACTGTCACACCGGGAGCTGACAGAGACATTCACCCTCTCAGACTCAAAGAAGACCATTGCTTAGGAGTTATTAAACCAGGTGAGTCACAGCTGTGTATGATGATATTCTGGACAGCAAGTGAAATAAAAACACTGGTTGCTCCACCAAGAGATATTATCAGCTTGCAGGCCCAGCCTGCCAGAATTTCTGGATTTCTGGAAAGTTCAACCCAGAGGCAGGGACTTTTCAAGCGGTAAATCAATTACCCCAGAACCGACTCTAGTTCCTGCAGTCAAAAAGCATCTGACCTTTAAACTTCTAGGAACCACATGTTCAGTTTGACAGAGAAACACAGAGGAACACTCGAAGAAATGTTTAAAATTGATTTATTAACAGCTTTGCATTTCACCATTTAGCACGTAAACCTTTTTCCTCTAAAAACAAAGCAAATAAGTGCACACAGTTTGTTAAAAGTCTAAAATGTAAACATAAAAAATGGAATATATGGTACACCTAACAATCAGTAAATTTGGGACAAACAATCATTTAAAATGTAGCCATATTGGAGAAAACAAATACATAGGCTTTAATTTCTGTTCACCAAGAAGAGGAGTAAATAAACTTGTTCCCCTTCTGCTCTGGTCGATTGTCAAAGTTTATCATATCTTAAAAAAAAAAAAAAAAAAAAAAAAAAACAATGATTTTTATATTACACAAATTTGTGACTATCATTAAAACTAGATCACAGTAAAACTTGTACACTAAAAAATGAACCAACTCAAAGCAAGTAATGTAATACTGAAGCAAGAATTACTTTAACAAAACTAAAATATAATTTAAAACTGTCAAATATAATGCACAGACCTTGGCTCCCCTCATTCCTTCATCTGAACATAACAGTGACATGTTATCTCGAGGTGGGAGAGGAAGTGAAATGTTTTTTTGGCACATCTGATTTTGTCATTACTGTGACAACAAAACAAAGCAATCTTATACCTCATCATCCTAAAAATGACAAGCAACACCATGGAAAAATATTTATTACGTTATGCTTAGTACTGTCTTCTTGTGTCTCATGGTAAGCACATTAGAAAAATCAAAAATATCTAAATATCTGAAGGCTGGTAAGGCAGTCTTTACACATATAAATTCCAGAGAATTGGTTTATTATCAAAGTACTTTCTGGTTTGGTCACACTTTAGGAGCTTTGCTCTGAAAATACGGAATATGTATTCATCTTTTTTTGTAATAAAGGTTCTAAGTCTATCCATTATTCTTATGGTTCCACTTTTTGGTTACAAGTACATTCAGTAACAACAGTGTAACAACTTGGCTCCAGTAATGATCCCTTTGATGGCTATACTTTGAAACAACTGCTACCCAAGGACTCCAAATCAAACACCACTTTTTCCAGACTGTGACAGCACCAGTGAGATAGTGAACAATACATACGACAGAAAAATGATACAAACCTTTTCTAAACCTAACTGCAGTCCATGAAATGTAGAAGTGTGTATTGGATCTTGATTCTGAGTGAGATCACTGCACAGAGTGAGAATCACAATCGATCAAACCAACTCAGTGAGCTCTGATAAAAATAAAAAAAACATCACATCAAATCCACAAGAACCACTTCACCGTACAAAGTGATCTGATCAAACCAGAAGCTTTAACAGACATTTCCGTAAATATGTCAATCAATACTGAGCACTCAGCAGAAAATAAAGCAACTACCATCACCCACAGCTGCAAGAATACTAACTATTTGTTGTGTGTATGAATACAATCAGTGTATGTACATTCTTCATGTTTGTGGAGTCACATTTATCTTAGAGGTGTTTCTGTGAAGGTATGAAGTCTTTATTACCACTGTGTGAGTACGCTGTGCTCTGTGTAAAACATATTTGACACACTATTCAGTCTGTTTAAAGGGATTGCATTTAAGTATGGCTCTGAAACACGTTAATTTCTGATTGAAAAAGTCCTTTGAGTTTCAAAACTTTCTCTCAAGTCTCTTATACCCTGTTTCTCAATATATGTTATTGAAACTAAACCACGATGGAAATATCACATCCTTACTGTGCCAACACATTTAGGACTTTTTGTGAGTACTGATCTGTCTCACTCTCTACTCAACATCGCTGAGTTAAATAGTCAGGAGTGACAGGCAATTATGGCTTCATTTCAGTGTTTTTGTCAATAACCACATTGAAGTAATTACATTTGTGAGTTTATGTGTTCTATCGAGAGCGAGCAGAGAAGCAGCGCATGTACTCCGTGAGCCAGGGGTTGTATTCTGGTTGAATCAACTTTCTAGCCTTGTTCACATCGACAGACTTGGCCCTCCGTCGCTCGGCCCTCTGGGTCTGGATCTGACGCCCCACCTCCCGCCTGGTCTTGGCACGTAGGGCAGAGTCATGGATCTACAGGGAAATAAAAATACACGGCTATCTCTTGTCACAACACAGGCAGTCACATACAGGTCTAAAGGAGGATAGAGAGAGTCATTACCTCATTAGTTGAAGCTGCAGGGCCAACATTGTGGGTCTTCCTGCCAGCCATGTCTGCGTCTTTCTCTCCTGAACCGTACAGAGCGAAAGGATGTCTGGACTCTTTACTGTCTTCTTCAGCCTGTCGCGCTGGTGCAGGTCTCACCCGCTCTGCGCGCCATGTTTGCTTTGAGGGTTTGGAGAATTTACTCTGCTGTCGCCCTGCAGTGTCTCTCACTACAATATACAAAATCAAACAAAAAGACAAACAAATCAATCAAAACTTCACACTAGAGCATCAGAAGAGCCTGTTACTGGTGTCTCTGTCCGATGATTAAGAAAACTTTAATTGTGCACGCTTAAAGAAAAAAACTAAGCAGTGCCGTAATAGGGATGCTGTCAACATTATAAATCAATGTGTGGGCAGGCTGTTTCAGCAACTCTGCCATCACAGTTTGTTGGTCCTCAATTCCGTATTCACCTTCTATCTAAGTAGTACTAGAATTTACTTTTTTACGACAATGTGCGCAACTCCATATAACACAATTTGGAATAAAAAGCCATGTATTTTTTTCCATCATTGTGTCACTATTCCTTGATATTTGATTAATTACTCACATGACTCAGATCTCATAATGCTCCCACATGACTTTTAGCAACAATATGATATGTGAATGTTTTTTCTCCTGCATATTTCTTAAAAAGGCAACATCTTAAAAAATTAAGTCCTTCTAAAACGTGTAAGGAGTTTAGCAGCCAGTCATTCCCTGATATGTTTGAGCTCAATCTGTAAATGACAGAAGTTAGATATTTAGTCTTGTTTCCTTTAACTCATTTCTATCCTTTACATGAGCATTATGTTCAAGGAGTGTGAAGGGATGCACTTTTATTATGTCCTGGAAATAGCTACTTTTACAATAATCTGACATGACGTTATTTGGTGTAATGTGAAACTTTTTGCAATCATGTTCCTTTAAGGTGTGGAGCTCTTTGCTATGACACATTTTTGTCATTCCTTGTATTGTAAAAGAGGCCCACAGCTGACATCACTTTCAGGCTTTTATACAAAGCAGAGAAAGGTGCACACCAGCCACCTCAAGTACCTTTGTTTTCTCCAGTTTGAAGAAGTTTTTTCTTCTTATTCCCTTGGCTGCTCACTCGCTCTTCTTCTGCCACTCGTGTCTCCTTTGTACTTTCAAGCTGTGAGCCTATAGAGGAGTAAGAGGCATCATGGAGTACAGCAGAGTAACATACAAACATCCATATACATTAGAAACTACAGTTTTTCAATATTTGTTTTACCAGGGTCTGCAGTCTCCTCTGCCTCTTGAGGGGCCAGTCTGGGTACAGTGTCTGTGTTTCTGCTCTGCTCTGGCTCTCTGTCCTTCCTGGCCCCCTCACACTCATCCAGCTCAGCCCCTGCCTGGTCCCTGCTGGTTTCAGTCTGAACCTGGTTCTTATTGGGAGGAGGAGGAGGAAGGGGACTCCTTCCTCCGGAATCTGAATCACTTTCGGAACCAGCCCAGAACCAGGGGTTGTGTGTGTGCTCCAGCAGCCGGCGGGTCAGCCTGTATTTCAGCATTTCCTCATAACATTTAGTGTAGCTCTCCCATTTGGGGTCTTTGAATTTCTTCATGTACTCCGAGCGTATCCTCTTGGTCACCATCGTGCACCTTTGAAAATAAAAAAGGCTAAAATGTCAAAAAAGCTTACAAAGATTTTTCTGGCTACACTGCAAAAACATTGTGCCGAAATTCCTGCTAAAAACATGTATTTTCTCACGCGCAGATGTTTGACGTCTGGCACCACCGCCAGAGGTTTAAACCAAAACGTAGACACAGTTCAAACCAATGGCAGAGCAGCTGGAGGCCTCCCTAACTCAAGATCCCGCCTACTCCCTCCTTTATCCGGTAGGAGTCCGCTTCTCTGGGCCGTAGTCTAAAGTAAAAGTGCAAGTTATGCGTGTTTGCATACAGACTCTGTTAATAATACTCAGGTTTCGTTTTTATGTCGTAAAATATGCGAATAATGGCATCGACCGTTACGCTAGTGGGTGGTAACGACTTACATTGATGACGTAACACGCGTCTCCTCCTCTGATTGGTCTCAGTGCTCTGAACGTCCGTTCAGGACTACAAATTAAAGGTCAGCTGCTCTTAATGTGTGTAAACACTCCTGATCACCTTTGCCTCGAATCTGAAAACCATAACCACATCGTTAACATATTGTGATTTCTGACCCAGCAGTTTGAATTACGCTGAAATAAATAATTGATTTGGCCTGATTCATTTGCTATTACACGATAACAGCGAGTCTATGTGTCTTCGTTGATGAAATAATTCTTGTCACCAATTTTAGCGATCATGAAAAATGTGTTCGGGTCGTTAATGGAAGGCTGCCCATCATGAGGTGTTATGGGGTGCAGATAATCGCCTGTCATCGCTCGCACAAATAGCCGAAGCGTAAAACCTCACTGACAATGAATCGTCTCTTGTCATAGATACAGCATTGCAACGCTTGACAGCAGCAGTGATTCAGGGCTGCAATAGTCTAATTTTGTGTACAGTAAATATACTCACACTGGGGTCGGATTTCACGGAAGCAGAAAAGAACAGATGGCGTTCACAGCACTGCTGCTGAATGTAATCTCAGGCTGCGTCTCTTAGCTCCGCCCGCTTGAGGACGTTTTTAAAAAGCCAAACACACCCGCAACAGGTGGCCCGGCCAGGAATGCGGTCCGGGTTGTTATCCATGTGGTTGTTAATGGTTTCTATCGGACGGTAAAAGGGTTAAAAGGCAATGTGATTAATTTAATTTAGGCACTTAAACGAATAAGACCATACTGGGGTGTTTCCTCGTAAAGGCCGGGCAGTGGGTAGAGACTCGAGGCTATTTGGAAAATATTGAATATTATTTTTTTTTTGTATCAAACTTTGACGAGAAAAAGAAAATAGATGTCAAAGAATAATTTGAATGGTATCTTATTATAGTCAACAGGTCCACGAGATGATGAGGTGTTGCGCGCTTCAGGCGTGTCCAGCGCTCCTTTGTGCTTTAAGCCCACACCCGCATAACCTGACGGGCTTCTATGCATATAAGGTAGGAGTCACTGTACCCTCAGAGGTCCGGTTTTGTCTAAAGATGGTCTGGGGGCCGTGAGTGCGCGTAAAGACACATAGGGTTGGCGGCCTAACAGGATTCATACCCTGGTGTCAGGTGTCTCATGCCACTGATCCGTTCGGTCTAAAGCGGAGCTGCTGCTTCACAGGCACATTCCTGGCAAGTCACACTTCGACTGTCGGGGCCTGAAGGCGTGTCTTCCTATACCTATGTCACCCAGTGATCTCCCAACCAAAGAGACACCCTGTCTCCCACCCTCGTACCCACCCAAAGGTGCTGTGCCAGTACGGCCCTTATGAACTCCCTGGCTTCAGAGCCAGGATTGTTGGAGTGTGTGTCATACAGTAGCTTCATTTGTGAGTCACTGAGCCTTTCGGGGTTTGTGATGATGATTGCTGTTTTTTTGGCCAAAATTTTCCCCAGTTCTTGCTTGAATTTCAAAATATTAAAAGGTTGAAATTGTTTTGAATAAGTGAAAATGGTTCCCTTTACTGCTAAGATCATCTGCGTAATTTCGTTTTCTTTTCTCCCTCTATTCTCTCTTTTAGAAGAACAAGACCGGGGTCCAAAATACCAAATAATGGACTTTAATAAATTATCAATATGTATATACACTTACATTCACATGTGTTGGGCAACATGTTGTTCTTATTTTTTTATTAAAGTTTTTTTTTGGATGGATGCATGGTTCAGTGATGGTTTTTTACAGCCTCTCTCCGTGCAACACAGACAACATACAGCTTTTAAAGTATGCACATTTTAAAATGATGAAAAATGCATATGAATGTCAACAGCGCAGACAGAAAGTCTATTGACAGCGGAGTGTTGCTGTGCCGCAGAGGTCGATCCTCCCTTTCGCATGATCTCCAGATAGCTGGTGTTGTAAAAGATGGAGATGATGGAGAAGCTGGAGAAGTAGATGGAGGATTTAGAAGCACTTCCTGTGGACAATGCTGGGGCCAGCCTCGTCGTACTCCTGCTTGGAGATCCACATCTGCTGGAAGGTGGACAGGGAAGCCAGGATAGAGCCACCGATCCAGACGGAGTACTTCCTCTCGGGAGGAGCAATGATCTGGAGGAGGGAGGGGGAGAGAGGGTCAGTCAAGCACCAGCTGAGATTCCTAGTGCGCAAGCATCTGCTTAAGTTTTAGGAGAAGATTGGTATTTTTGTTATTAATATATTCACCTTGATCTTCATGGTGCTGGGGGCCAGAGCAGTGATCTCCTTCTGCATACGGTCAGCAATACCAGGGTACATGGTGGTACCGCCGGAGAGCACATTGTTGGCGTACAGATCCTTACGGATGTCAATGTCGCACTTCATGATGCTGTTGTAGGCAGTCTCGTGAATGCCAGCAGACTCCATGCCTGATCAGATGTGAAGATAAAGTGTTAAGAGCAGGAGAAGTATTCCCCGAGCTGTGCGTAATCAGATGACAGGAATGATCATGTGTGACTCACCGATGAAGGAAGGCTGGAAGAGGGTCTCAGGGCAACGGAACCTCTCGTTACCGATGGTGATGACCTGACCGTCGGGAAGCTCGTAGCTCTTCTCCAGGGAAGAGGAGGAGGCAGCGGTGGCCATCTCGTTCTCGAAGTCCAGAGCCACATAGCACAGCTTCTCCTTGATGTCGCGCACGATCTCACGCTCGGCTGTGGGGGGACAAGTTGATAAGATGTTAATCAGAGTGGTAAACAGCAAAGACCAATGATGTCTTTATGCTACACTATATGCGTAATGGCAGACTGACAAAAAGAGCTAAATCACGAGTGTTACTCTAACAGAAATGTCTGAGGCTGAAGAAAAAAACAGTTTTTAGCTTGAACATGGAGTGGTTACTTTGGATACAATTACACTTGTAGGATACAGGATACTATGTCATCGTTATACTGTACGATGCAAGACTTTAAAGAAATATTTCATTAAACTTGATTTTTCTGGTCAGATAACTTTAAGGAATATGCACAGACAATGTATCCGAGCTGTGCGTAAAATGTAAAGCACGCTATTTTCAGGGCTATTTGTTGGTGGTTTGCTTCTTTTCCTCATGTATTTTGTTGTCTGGGTGGGATGAGTCCCTCACCGGTGGTCACGAAGGAGTAGCCACGCTCAGTCAGGATCTTCATCAGGTAGTCGGTCAGATCGCGACCAGCCAGGTCCAGACGCATGATGGCGTGGGGCAGGGCGTAACCCTCATAGACTGGGACGTTGTGGGTCACACCATCACCAGCATCCAGCACAATACCTAAAGAGGGAGAAGGCGAGAGTTTGGTTAAGTCCAGTCGACAAAAAAGACGTGCGTAAAACTGTTTTTGTGCCTGAAAGTGTGGCCAAGATGAGCGCTTGAGTAAATATTCACTAACTGCACTGACTGTGTTCGTAAAACTAGTCATAAATAAATGAGAATAACAGCCTCAGGTAGGCTGGTGAACTGTGCGTAAAGGTTGTGCGTAAAATGAATCAAAGTGGAAATGTTGCCTTTATACTCTGATTCGCACTATGTGTAGAGGTTGTTTTAGTCTGTTGTCACCTCCATTGGTCAGATTAGTTATGTATGTTTTTTTTTTTTTATTTGAATGCCTCTGTGTGCATGTAAATTAATGTCTGGATAGTGGTGTTTGTGTTTCTTTGTAGCAGCTGTCGTCTCACCAGTGGTACGGCCGGAAGCGTACAGGGACAGCACAGCCTGGATGGCCACATACATGGCGGGGACGTTGAAGGTCTCAAACATGATCTGGGTCATCTTCTCTCTGTTGGCCTTGGGGTTCAGGGGAGCCTCAGTGAGCAGGGTGGGGTGCTCCTCGGGGGCAACTCTCAGCTCATTGTAGAAGGTGTGGTGCCAGATCTTCTCCATGTCGTCCCAGTTGGTGATGATGCCGTGCTCAATGGGGTACTTCAGAGTCAGGATACCCCTCTTGCTCTGGGCCTCGTCGCCGACGTAGGAGTCCTTCTGACCCATACCGACCATGACACCCTGAGGGTGGGAGAGAGCGCGAGATGATGGAAAGGTTACTTTAAAAAATCAAACAGACGTGTAACCTTCCCCTGGACATATTAAAGTCTTTACTGAGGGGCCTAAGACATGCAGACCATTGCGTAAATGTGCCAGATAACACAATGGTGCACAGGGGCGGGCACAGCAACTGTACAGCTGTCAGTCCACCTGTGTGTGATGACGTCTCAAATCAAAGGCCACGATTTTTGTTTGTTTTTGTGGCAAAAATATTATTCCCTCTTAAATAAGAAAATCTTTGTAATACTTTGCACTCCAGAAGATTACATCTGCTGAAATTGATTAGGCTATATATTTATCAATTTTAATAATTTTCATTTAGATTAAAATACAATTGGAAAATAGTTAAGTCGAAGTTTAATTTATCTTTTTTTTTTTTAACTTTTAGATCCCTTCAGTCAAGACTTTAAATCAGTCTCTCCACATGTTATTTGGTTGTTTCCTCTGCTGTATACCTGATGACGGGGACGGCCAACGATGGAGGGGAACACAGCCCTGGGGGCATCGTCTCCGGCGAAGCCAGCCTTCACCAGGCCGGAGCCGTTGTCGCACACAAGGGCGGTAGTCTCATCGTCGTCACACATGATGGCTTCTGTAAGAGAGGAGGGGGAGGAAAAAAAAGGTTAGATTCTCGTGGGCACACAAAGCTGGATGATAAAAAAAAAATACAATTCTGAACATATAACTTCAGTTTTCTCTTCTCCTGAACTCACACCAGGTGAATTGATGTTAAAAGTTCAGATAAACGGTAGCATTTACAGGAGCATGAAGACGAGGTTTTGGCTTGGCGCACTGACACCGGGCGATTACGCATGACGCATAGGTCTTTAAAAGCCTGAGTTCTTATTAAAAACAAATGATACAAAACAAGAAAAAAACCCACTTTTTTATAAAGTCTACCTCCACTGGTGAGTCTAACACATTACATTCTTCATTTAACTTGGAGGGAGAAAGTCAGAAATTCTTAAGCCAATTCCAAGATCAGGTAAATTTCAGGGACATCCTTCAGGATTCTCTTTTCTATCAGATGAACTATTCTATCTTAAACTGCTATGAAGATACTGCTGCATCTTTTAAGGTTTCACTGTTAAGCCCATGAAAACACTGATGTATCTAGTCCATTGTTAATTTCCAGACGTGATGCCACAGGTGTAACACTGTAACATGTGAGTCTAGTATCTAAAACTCCTTCCCCGCTCTTAGGCCTCCCTTGCAGTCTATTCTATCCTCCAGAGATGCTGGCCTTGTGGCCGGCAGTATAGTGCCTAGTCCTGGGCGTCCTGTCTCTGGCCGTCCTCTAACTTATGCTCCAGTAGGTGCTCCGGTGTGGCGGCTAAAGGCCTAAAGTCTGGTGTCCGGACCTGGTGAGAGTCTTCAGGAGTAGCAGATCCTTGCAGGGTCTTACCTTAGGGGAGTGTCTGCGGCTCGGAGAGAACGACCCAACCAGTGCTACTGCTGAACCAGCTACGGTCTTCTGCTCTGCCGGTGCCCCTTATATACCCGAGCTCCGCCATTCACAAACCTCAGCACTGGCCCCCATCCCAGCCCTCTTCCATATTAGGACGCTGGCAGGCCAAGGAGGAGGGGGGCGCATCAAGGATGCGCGCCTTGCGGAGGTACGCAGGGCGATCCATCCATCCCTCAGGCTTCAACAGGGGATCAGGAGTGACGCTGCGCGTCCCCGACCAGGAGAGAGCGCGCGCCATATATGGAACTGTCGCTTTGACCTCCCATCGAGCCACGCGGTCCCACCTAGAGGGCCGTATAAGGAGCGCGCAGGCCGTTGGGGTTTTCTAGGGGAGACGCCAGTTGCTACCAACCAGGGTTACAGATTTGCTGCTAGTAGGCCTCATCCAGCCTTAAAATGGGAAAATGCTTCCCTCATCTGAACAGATTTAGCCCACTGAGAGGGCCAGGGCCTAAACTTCTGTTTGACAGATCAACCATAAACTGATCTGCAGCCTGAGGGGGTCAATTAAGAGTCCAATTAATGATCATGGTGATCAATAGGAAAGAAGACTGAACACTTTGGATAAAGCTTAGGAGGAGAAATCTGTGATGGAACAGTGACTTGAGCTTTGTTGTTTCAGACAGTCATCCTGTGATAAAATTCTTATTACAACCCCGGTCTTAGACTATTTATAACTGATATATTACATGTTGCAGACAGACTTAATGAAGCTGACTATAATATGGAATTATGTGTACAAACTGGAGGCCTTTCTGCATCCAAACCTATGTGCCTGGCCTCTTGTTGTGATAAAGTTTGCTGAAGGATGTGCAGATGCTCCTGTCCTTAGCCATCTGTTCTACCTGTTCAATCATGCTATACTTGATTATTCAATGAGTCCACATTAAAAGTTAGTTTAATTTAAAATCTGTGGTTCTGTAGACCACATGGCGTGGTGTCCACATGGCTCCGAGGTGTACATATTGAATAAATAACAGAGAGAAGCTCTGAGGCTGAAACACTATCTGTAGGAGCTCCTCTGCTCAGTCACTGGAGCATTTGGATTAATTATAACTCTAATGGAGGAGGGGAGCGTGTGCACATGTGCATGGAGTGAGAAGAGCCCAGTGTGTGTACATACATGCACATGTATGTTTGTATGTTGTGGCAGAGGAAAAGGAGGTGCTGAAGATCTTACGGCGATCTGATAAGGAAGTGTAGAGGAGTGAAAGAGGTGTAGAGATAAAGACGGATCAAGTGAGCTTGATTTGATGAATTTAAGGAGACAGAGGAGAGAGAAGCAGAGCTGGCAACTCTGATGACCCCTAGGGAGAGCTGGGCGCTTGTTAAAAACACTGAATGAGCATGAAACAGAAAATGATATAAATTTATTTCAATCTGAAAACTTGTGATTGTGCAGAACAAAACTGTTGGATAAAAACAGGATTTTCTGTTCCAGATCACTTTTGACACAAAAGTCTATTAGCAGAAGGCTTTTAAAGAGATGAGGCAAAATAGGGCTTTGAATACATTTCTTGTCTTGTGCTCTTATGTCATAACTAGTTGGACTCATGAGGGGACACATATGTTAACACAGATAGCCTTTCATGACCTGGATTCTCACTAAAGCAGCTATGAAATTCTTCATATGGATTTCAGGTGGTTGAAAATGAGCCACAGGATTTGTTAGTGGTGTCTCACGTAAGGGGAATAAACGATCAATGAAAGTTCACTTCTGGTGCTCTGATGTGTCCCCAAAAACTTGCCTAAAATACTGTTTTTACACTTGAAATAAAAATTCAACGCTCCAGGGATACAACCATTTGTCAAGACAAATAGGGTGGGAAGGAAGAGGGAGGAAATCTTCGAAATCTACAGTCCTAATACAGCATGTGTGTGCGTGTGTGTGTGTGTGTGTAGTAGGAGGGAGGGTCAGGGGGTGGAGGGGCTGCACAGCAAGGTAGAGCTACTTTTATGCACTTGTTGTGAGTCGTTCTGGATCCGAGGGGCCTGTGAAACGCCTAAAATGTAAAGGAGCTGGCAGTTGTCAGGAGGGGAGGGGAGGTCAGAGGGGCCGAGGGAGGGGGGTGGCAGAGGGAGTCTCCTGGAGAGACGGCTCGGGGAAGGGGAGGAGAAAGAGGGAGGTGAAAGGGCGTGTGGGCAGCAGGTGGCAGAAAGAATGAGTCCAGTTTGTCAGAAGAAATGTCACCGAGCCAGCTGAAGGAGACACTTTGGACAAGTGGATGATTCTTCTGGTGTTTTGTTTACAAGTAGAGTGTTTTTATGTTTAAGTGAGCATGTGTCCGTGGTTTTACTAAGTAGAATAAAAACAGCGGAGGTAGTCAAGTAGAAGACTGGATTTTTTTTCCCATGTGATTTTTTTTCCTTCAGGGCATGCTCAGTTTTCTACTTTTCAGTTAGATTTGGGTTTCAGTCTTCACATCTCTCTCTCTCCTGAGAGCACAGAGGGTGAGAGTGTCATCGTGAAAGTGCAAGAATAGCAACAAGCTGGCATTCAATCACTGGACCAAAACACTCGCTGTGTATTCGGGTCCTACCTTTTAAAGTGAGGCTGTGAGCTGCATGCACAGAGCCAGAAAGAAAAAAAACACGGGAGGCTAGCTGGATGAAGCTTATTAAATTCATTTTTCTATCTCAGGCGTTGCAGGTGGAGAAATTCACAGGATAACGTAACTGTGCAGGTAAAAGTGCTCGACAGGTTTGTCTTTTAATACCAATCGGTAATCTCATACAGGATATTTGACTGATTTAAGATACTTGTAAAAATATGAACACATCCTTTAGAACTTTAGAAGGCTGGCAGCAGAGTATGTCAGTGAAATGTAAACTCTTTACTGCAGATTTATGTTGTGAGGTACAAGTTGTTTAGGGTCCAGTTTAAAGTGTGAGAGCATCTTAGCCTTGAAAAAGTGAAGTATTCCACCTGGAGAAATGTTTCTATCAATTTAATGAGCTTGATTTTTTCATGGTTTTTTTTCTTTTTTGTTAATATTTGTGACTATGTGCAAGTTTTATTTTGGAAAAGTGCCACCAAATAAAGTCTGTTATTTGTTTGTAAAAATTGTGTGTTCTGATGACAAGGCTTCAGGACTTCAGGACACACTACTCTTCCTGTTTGGCCTCATCTTGTTAGCCATGTGCTCCACAAATCAGATGACATTTGGTTTCTGCATCATGGCTGACACGAAAAGCACGAGGTAGCAAAAAGGTGGGTGGTTGATAATACAGGAAAAATGGTTTGTTTGTGACGTACCCTTGATGTAAAAAGGTGTGGTGTCTCAGATCATTGTCACACAAGAACGATCTACTTAATGACACTAAAACCTCTTTCTATTTGTCAACCGCTGCATGGCTAATGTTTTCATTGTAAACCCAGGCTTCATTGCACGTTCAAGTGAACAAATAAGGCCGTGTTTTCAAGGCATTGTGTTGCATAAGGCCTAAAAAGGGTCAGAACCTCAGTTCCCCTGGTTCCTCAAATAGCTCGGGGGAAGATACAGAGAAAAGCGAGGGGAGCTGTAGCACATGGCGCCTGAATTAGAAATCCTTGCAGGGCTGAACAGCACCTGGTCAGAGCCAGCTGAGCTGTGTTTTACAGGACAAGAACAAGTGCTGCCTCTGCTGGAGGCCAAGCTCTACCTACTGCTGGGACAGGAGTCAGTCATTACAGAAGGATCAATGAGGAGCTTTAAGCTGTCTCAGCTTATACAGGGAAAATTATCTGAACAATAAGGCATATATCTGAGTTGTCGCTTCTTCTTCTTCTACTACGACAAAATGTCAAGAGGCAATATCTGCAAACGAGTTTCAATAACTCCCACATCGGAAACAGGGCAGGTCAGGGTAACTTTGAATAAATTAAAGTCTTGATTGGTTCACACACTTAGGAGATGGGTTAAATGAGCTGGTTGTGTTGGTTACTGCAGTGACAGGCCCTGTGTTTGTGTCTCCTGATGAGACAATGACTAGTGTCTATTTGCATGAGGAGCTCAGCACACTGTCAACACCAGCTGCCAACAGCTGCAAACACATTACTCATTTTGTTACCACAAGGTTTTATTTAGACATGATGGACTCAACGAGCACTGATCCCACCAACCTGCAGTGTGAGGTGAACGCCTCACACGTAGCTTAGAGTAGCAGCTCCCTCTGCTGACAGCCTGACAAACTGCATGGAAACACACTGCTATGAGACAACAGAGGTGAGCTGAACAAGAACAAGTACTTCAAGTGTATTTTTAGACAATCCTCACAAAAAACTTCCTCACAAAAATATGTATGACGACATTTTATTTCATTTTCTTTACAAAGAAATTTTATAACTTAACAAACATAAAAATGACAAATCCATCATCCATTGATAAGGTCGTACTGATAACTCATAAAGAAACCATAAAGAGAAGAATCAGATTTCTGTGCAGCCTTAAATCTTGTTCATTATAATGAGCGCTGAGATGAGGCCTCATTACAACAAACACTTCTTTTCATCTCATATCAGAGCTGTACATTAATGACACACCAACTTCCACAGGAACTACAAGACAAGTCTGGATGTGCCAGAGACGTCAGTGTTCAAGGCAACTCTGTAATAAAGACTAACATGTTATGAGACATGGAAATATAAATGGGAATTTGAAAAAAACCCATGTCAATCTAGGGTGAAACACAAAAAGCATAGCTAAAAAATAAAACTGTGATGAATCATCTGGTATTAATAAATTCATTTAGAGATCAGTGCTCATATTCTAGTGTTGTACAGTCTGTACACTAAATATACCTTTATAAAACTTCTTACATATATTTGAAAATATCACAATCATAACACCATTTTTTTCAAATATTTATACCACTGCATATTTTGAACTTGTGCAGTAGGCTCTATAAACACACAGAAACACACAACACACTGAAATCAAGGCAAGTGTTTATGTATTATGATTATCATTATTATTAATATTATTATTATTATTATTATTATTATTATTTTGAAGTCCATTATTAGACATTAGCCATATTCAACTTACAAGTCCAGATAAATGTCTTTTTTAAAGATATGACAACAAAAATGATGCAAGTAAAACAAATACGCTGATAAAAAAAATGCATTAAGACATTTTTACTTCATGAAACTAAACATTTTTCTTATCCCACTGGTAGATATTTTTACTCGTAACAAGCAATTTATGCATCATTTTTATCTACTGCTATTTTGAAATTTGACATTTTCTGGACTTGTCAGGTGAAAGTGGCTCATAGACTGTTCTTAATAAAAATAAACATGAACATAAATGTGCCTAAGTTTCAGTTTTTGCAGTGCAGACACACACACGCACACACAAACACTCACACATAAACAAAGCCTCTACAATACAGTAGATGCTCACAGAAATACAAAGTAGATATGAGTCATGTCACTTTGATCAAAACGACAGATTGGTCTCATTATGGGATTTAATTCATGTGACAGGCAGCTCATCTTTCAACTTCTCTTTTGGAATGAGACAACAGATTAAAAGGATATGAGATCATTTGTAAATATTTGTATAAATTCAGAACTTTTATCAGTGTTTCCTGTTGCTCAAAGGCATTACAAAGAGATTCAATCTTGTTACGATCTGTTCAATCACATTCATAAGTGACGCCCTTGTTTTAAATGAAAGGAGATCATTCTCCAATGATTAACTGAGGTGTTAACTAAGGTGTTAAATGTGCATGTTTGGGTTAATTTTAATAACTCAGCAACAAGCCAGCAAATCCAGTGAAGCAGTTTTCATGTGTGGTGTAATAGGAAGCAGAGATCCACTGAATCAGTCAGACTTGATCTCCCTGAGCAGTGAAGTGGGCATTTAACATCCAAATATTTACAGGAGAGAGGCAGTACTTCTTGGTCAGTCTCCTCGTGCCAGTTATAATATTTAGCTAGCTCAACAGCGCTGTGGCAAACTTGTGCATGGTTTTTAAAGCTGTTTATGTAGAATTTAGTGCTGGCCAAGTGCACATCCTGTAAACACACACCACTGGAAGGTCCCAGTGAGAAAATGAACAGATGGAGGAGAGCAGTATCCAACCTTTATGATGATTTCTGTTTTTCCATCATGAGATGACCTGCATTATATTCTCATTTGCACTTTGCAAGCATAATAAAATGATGACACTAAGGATTATAGATGCTGATTGTGATATACAGACCACCTCTGGCTCTGATGACATGTCCCCTGTGCTTACATCTGCCCCCAGAGCAGCACAGAGTCAGTGAAGATCTCTCAATCAAAATTACAAACTAACAGTGAGCATTTCCTTTCGTTTGACAGAGAAAGGCAAAAAAGTTTAACAGTCCTGGAGCTTTTTCAAAATCCAGGAAGGAAAATCCACTTCCCTCAAGGAAAGTGTTTATATCACCGTGACAGCACCTCAACTCTGATATATATATATTATGTTAGTGGTATTCTACAACAGTGGAGACAACACAAACAGCCTCTTCATTTGGCTTCTTTTCACTCCCATAAGGCTCTGTATGTCAGCTTCAAGTTTAAAAAATTAGTAATAAAATAAATAGATTTATTAACAAATACATGTTTTGCAGTACTGTATGTATATCACACTGGACTGTTTTTGGTTTGAGTTATAAAATCCAATGACAGCAAAACATTTCCTCCCTTAAACAGGATTTGGGAGCAAGGAGCATCTCACTTTCAGCTGCTTGTTCTCTTTCAGAGTAGGACCAGGTGTTTACAAAATAAAGTATCTTAGGAAGGCTGATTCAGTCTAGTTCTCAGGTCTTCACTGTGGTTTTTACCCTGTGTGTTTCTCAATGTGATGCTACATTTCAGTCAGCAGCAAAGGACCTCCTCTGCTTATTTATTTCTACTTCCAAAAATGAAAGGCAGTGCCTTTTATGTCCTCTGTCCCTTTTGGAAGCAAGGCAAGTTTTCTTCCACATGAACTCACCTCCTTCATCCTCATCCACTCATCTATACTCTGTCCTCTCAGCGCAGTGCCTGTCTCTGCTCTTCCTGCAGAAAGGCTTGTTTCTCCATCAGTTTCCTGAACAGCCCTTGCCTGTTCCGAAGCAGCTCTGTGTGCTGGCCACACTCAGCTATGCGCTGCTGGTCCAGTACAGCTACAGCACTGGCATTCTGGATGGTTGACAGGCGGTGAGCGATGATTACAACTGTCCTTCCTGTTTAAAATGTTGGGGGTAAGAAATTTGAAACAAAACGTTGCTTCTTTGAATCTTGGCTATATTCTTCATGTGGTGCTGGTTCTTACCTTCCATCAGACGCTCCAAGGCTTCCTGGACCAAGAACTCATTTTCAGTATCCAATGCACTGAGGACACATTTTTGGTTAGAAATTTCTTCCTCATAACGATAGCTATAGAAATCTTAAAACATGTCTCCAATCAACCCAATAGCAAAAGATTTTTAAGACCAAGACAATCATTAGCTAGCACTTTTCTAAAACATCCAAAGTTCTGTGCAGAAAAAAGAGATTAAGTTGTTTTTTGTGCTGATTTCGGTTAATAATCTTGAATCACACCACAGTCCTCACCTTGTAGCCTCGTCTAAAAGAAGGATCTTCGGATTCTTTAAAGAAAGAAAAAAGTACTGAGACACGGACTCATTCAGAAAAATATGGTAAAACAAAGATAGGAAATGAAATGAAATGTTTGCTTTCTTCTTATAAGTGGACTTACCTTGAGCAGAGCTCTAGCTATGGCTATCCTCTGTTTCTGACCACCTGAGAAACCAACAGAAAAACACACAGCAGCTCAGACTAAGAAGATCCACTGTTTTCCTGGATGCACAAAGCCATGGCAAAAAAAGTAGACCGTTTTAAAATGGTTTCATCTGAAAATTAATACTAGTGAAAAAGGAGGTTAATTAATCATTTGTAAAAGTAGCCAGTGTTGGTTTTATCGCTGTGTATCCTCTGACTTAATGTCTCCAATCTTCTTACTTCTTTATCAGTTTTAAACATAGTAGATTGAGAGGGAAAATCAGAATGACTACGATAGAGTTTAATACTGTAAAGTTAACATCATTCTGATGAATAACTAAGCACCCTTCCTGACAATGAAAATATATTAAAAACCTTATCAGAGGGAAAAAAATCATATAATTTATCAGTGACTTGAACAAAAAAGATCAACGGGCAGCTTGTTGACCGATTTATTTCTGACCTGACAGGAGCACTCCTTTCTCTCCCACCACAGTGTCGAAGCCTTCAGGGAACTCCTTGATGAAGTTATAGGCGTTGGAGACTCTGGCAGCCCTGTAGACGTCCTCTGTAGTGACAGCATCTGGGTCAGCTGCACCATATGCTATGTTATCTCTGATCGAGCAAGAGAACAGCACTGGCTCCTGTGACCAAGAGAGTAAGAACAGAAGAATGTTGTGGTTAAAGTAGGGAACATCTTTAACCAAAGGCCCTTATATCTACAGTCGTGTTTCTTAAAATAAGAATAAACTCTTAATACAAGAAAAATTAAAGGAATTCAGGCTATGTTTTCCTTTAATATCTCAAAATGAGACTGGTCAGGTAAAAGTAGCTCAGGTTGAGTCTAGTAGGACTTTTGTATTTAATAAAATAAGACAAACTCTTCATTGATTTCAGTTTTGCAGTGTATTATTATTGGTCTGCACAGTTTTTGTGAGCTATGAATTAAAAAAAAATCAAACATTACCTGGCTGACAGTTCCGATGTGACTCCTTAGCCAATGGGGATTAAGATCTCTGATGTCATGACCATCAACAGTGATAACACCTGGAGGACAGAGGTTATTCTTACACATAAAATAACAATTTCATGGGTTGATTTTTCAGGAGTCATTTTAAGGGAGAGTATACACTAGTTTGCTCTCACCAGAATCTGGGTCATACAGCCTGAGCAGCAGTGAGACGAGGCTCGACTTCCCAGATCCACTGGGTCCCACTACAGCCATGATAGTACCAGCTGGGACCTGTAGACTGAGGTTCTGGAAAATAGGAGCCTCCTTACGAGTAGGGTAGGCAAAGCAGACATCACGAAACTCCAGCTCTCCCTTTAACTGGTCTGCAGGAAGCACCAGACCCTCTGTGAAGGAGCAGAAGAGGAGGGATACAAAGACAGAAGACGGTAATAAGTCAGTATGATTGACTAGTTTACAACTAATTCAAGTCAAGAATCAACAGCAGTGAATTAAAAACATTAAAGATGGAATTAAAGCTCAAATAGGTTAAAATTCTTTGGCTTTGGAGCGCAGATGGCCTAGTGGTCGGGGTTGCACTACATGTGGCAAGGGGCCCTTGAGCGGGCAGCCCGGGTTTGAGTCTGGCCTGTGGCGACCTTCCCACTTGTTACTCCCCACTATCACCCTGTTTCCTACTCCGTCCACTCTTCTGTCCTCTCACATCAAAGGCATAAAAAGCCTGAAAAAAAACTTAAAAATTCTTAGCCTTTGAACATGCTTACTGTATGGGTTTTTTGTACCTCTGGCCTGTTTTTTCCCACAACATCAACTCCACATGACACATGACCGACACATGAGGCTGTAGTTGAGTTTCATTTAAATTAATGCCCCCCAAAAACTCTGTAAAATAAATATTTTATGTCCTTATGATAATTATTGTGATTATTTTATCAAAACAACAAAGGAGGTAAATATGTTTGGACAGCTCATTCCTCTAAGTTCCTCTAATGTGCCCAGGATGATAAAGTGGATCGATATCTTGGTAGATCCTAAACAAGTGTAAGTGTTTGTATTCACCATTGAGAGGAAACTCAGGCTTTCTGTCCAGCAGCTGCCACAGTCTGGACCCTGCTCCAAAACCTTTCATCAGCTCAGAGTAGAATGAACTTAAACCTGCAAATCCAGCAGAGAAAGCAGACGTCACAAATATATAACAAACAGGTGTAAAAAGTACAAACAAATACATCTCCAAAGAAGCACATTAATGTCCACATGTTTTACCTGCGATGCTGATGCCCACCCAGAAGGTGTACATGAGGAAGGATGAGAGCTCTCCAACAGACATGTGCTGACTGGCCATCAGAAGGCCTCCTTTGTACAGCACTGACAGGATCATTAAGTTTCCACTGAGCCCAGTCTGACACACACACACACACACATACACACACATACACACACATACACACACACACACACACATACACACACACACACACACACACACACACACACACACATACACATACACATACACACACACACACACACACACACACACACACACACACACACACACACACAGTTAATTGATTAATCTCCCACAAAAAAGGACTAGTTAACTAGTAGCTAGTCAGTAGCTAACAGTCCCTAGTCCCTCTGTGTACACTCAACACTGTTGCAAACAGCATTCAGACCCATACACTGGAGAATTATATACCTGACAACATTTCAAGAGTGTATTGTTGCTGTTCACACTAAATTACCAGAGTGTTACAAACGCCTTGATTCTTCTAGTTTCACATGAGCGTATCATCACTGAAAATGAAGCTTGAAATAATCCTTCTTATGAAAAACAAAACAGAAGGAATGCCAACACTTATCCATGATGTGGGAAAAATATGAAGATGCTAACCTGCGTCAAAGTTGACAAGCTTAGAAAATTAACTCAATGAAACACTCCCCCAACCTTATTTAGAAGTTTGTTTTTTTGTAGTTTTTTTTTTCACTGAACCAATGAAGGGTTTAATAAGACATAATAAGGTGGAAACATCCTTCACCTATGAGAATGTCAGCAACTCGCATGCCAAACAAACCTGAACTATAGCTGCAAGAAAGGGGAAGTCTTGGTGCAACACTTTCTTTTACATCACTACAGAAATATTCACAAACTCATTTGCGTACAAACACTTACCACTCCAAAGAAACCAGCCCGTAGCACAGCCTCCTTCCTGGCAAGGCTTAACACCAGATCTGTCTTCTGTGTGTACGAGTTGACCTCAGAAAGCTCTTTACCAAACGCCCTGACTGTCCGCATGTTGCTGATACGCTCCTCTGCCAACTGCACAAACACACAAATCACCTTTTAGATATTTAATCTGTCTGAAAATCACACAGCCAAAACAGCAAATTATCCCAATCTGCAAATTTAACTAAGATCTAGGAAATGCTAAGAAATTTACACTTTACTGCACCTGTGTGGCTTGTGCAAGAGCATCTTGTGTGCGCTTTGAGATTGTGCGAAGGTATCTGCCATAGACTACGGCAAGACCAGCCATAGGAGGGACAATCAGCAACACAAAGCTCGCCAGACTGGGGGAGACGTAGAACTAGAAATTAAGAGAAAGAAGAAAACAGTGATCAGTTATTATAAGAGCATGAAATGGGAGAAAGAAAGGGGGAAAGACAACAAAAGAAAACAGCAGGTCACACTTCATCTCCCTGAGCAGTAATTACCTCAACACTCCTTGCATTTCTTTCAACATTCAGCACAGAAGGAAATCACTTTACTTCCTTGTTCAGACACAAAGTGTTAAGCATGGGTTGTGTTTTATTATTCTGTATGACACAAACCAGGAAAGGAAATATGAAGAAATACTGTGCTTACAAACCTGTTGAACAACGAGAACTGGTGTCAGGAAACAGCTAGATAAGTATTATTTAGATAAGCACATAAGTATCAGTTAAACCACCTGTTGGTTTAAACTGATTGAGTGAAATAAAATGCATTTTGCCGAAAGAGGGACTGGCTAAGGGTGGGGCAATCTAATCTAATCTGAGGTACTTCAGTAAACCTGTTTCCCAACATTCTGAGCTCTATGAAAAGTAACGCCACATTACCTGTCAGCTCACATACCAACAGACATACTTAATTGTGCTGGACAATACAAGAATATACATGCGTCTTATTTACTCTGCAAGTAAACAGTGTTGGTCTGCAAAAACAGATTATTCAGTTGAAGCGTGTAAAATATATAACCAGTCCAAAAGTATGATAAAAATCCTCCCTAACACAGTACCAGTAGTTTTTTTCACAGTGTCATTATCATTGTACCCATTTTATCAAAGCAAACTCCAAAAGATGACATACCATCATACTGACACCTGCAGCTGCCTGGGCCACAGCTCGCAGCCCATCTGACAGATTGTCTGTGATGGAGCGGCCCACCACAGCCGTGTCTGCAGAGAGGCGGTTGATGAGCTCTCCCGTCCTACTCCTGTCAAAAAAAGCCACGTCCTGTCTGAGGATTGAGGAGAAGACGGAGGTGCGGAGATCACGAACAATCTGCTGGCCTAAAGAGTGAAAGTCAATATTTTAAACTACAGGAAACAGAAAAGAGTGTGTTTTGACAGTACACTCTGTTAATTTGTTGACAAGTCAACCATCAGTACAACATTTAGTCAAGAAGTTTCAAGAATTTTTGGTAATGTATAAATAAACAGATAATAACAAGGATCACAGTTGGCATTGCTTTTCTATACTTTCAATTTAATGACATCACTTAGTTGAAAAATTAAAGTAAGTGGTTAAACCTCTACATCTTCAGAGACTCTTGTGAGTAAGATGTAGATTTAAAGATTAAAAAGCTTACTTCACTTCCTATGAGCATCTAAAAAGTGATTAAAATGCTGCACATCATGTGTAATAATCTGTAAAACAAATAGATATGTCCACACTGTCAGGTTGTCAGGAAGTGAATGCATCTGCCTGCAGGTCACTATGACCTGTGAAAATTCTCAATATGTTTGAACTCCTCTGCTTGTAAAAGATCAAACAAAATATTTATTGTTACTTGATGTACAGAGAAATATCTCCTCCTTCCAGTATTCATATTAAGTTAAATGAACTATATCCAGGATCGGGTTTAAGAGAACGAGAACGTTCATGGTTCTTGAGGCCAAGTACTGTATTCTGGCCTGGTATAATATACCCTCCATTTTTCCTAGACAGAGATAACAAAAAGATCCCTCAATTTATGCATTTAGGTGCAATGTCTGGGCTTGTGTTACTACATGTGTTGAGTGTTAATCTGTGTCCTCATCTAACCTGAGATCTGCATGAGGTAGACTCGAGCAGCATTGGCTGCACCTCCAAACAAGAACACTCCTGTGAGCATGATGCATAGCGATGTCAGGGAGGCTGCCATGGTCTCTGGGTCTACTTCATTGGTGTAAATGGTATCAATCACCCTACCCAGAAGGAACGGAGCTGACATGGTCACTGCACTGGAGACGGTGAGGTAGCCAACAGCAGCTGGGAAGAAAAAAAGCAGAGGTAGATCAGATTTAAACACTTAAGAAATTTTGAATTAGAAAAGAAATCTGAAGAAAAATGATAAAAGGTATTCATGGTAATTTTCAAAGCACTATACAACAGGAGTAAAAGCAGAAGTTATTCTTGTGAGATTTCTTTAAAGATCAGATCAAGTTATGATTCATCTCTGAACAACTGAAGAGACATAAATCCAAGCACACTTTACATAGGCCTTCATCGGGGAAAGACAGGTATACAAAACTACACTGTTCTCATATGCACAGGCAGGACAATGACTGCATGAAGGCAAGGAAATCCAAAGGATCAGGTGTTTGGCATGTTTACCTGCCAGTCTCCATCTTTCCGGGTGAGCAAGTTGCAAAATCCTTTTAACATCCTCCAGCGGAACCGTGGTGGGTGCTTGATCCCTGTCAGTCTTCAGTGATTCATCTGGTGTGGGGTCAGGGGAGGCTGAAGAGCTGGCAAAAGCAACAGGTATATGTGTAGCTGTCCGTGCTCGACTTGTCTGTGAACAAAAAATAGAGAGACCTTTGCGGGACAGGGCAGCCATAAAGGGTCGAGGAGGGAAGGAAGGAGTCTTATGGACCGATGATTTGACCCCGGTTGACTGTCTCCTCCTTCCGTAAGCAATGGGGAGGGCGAGACGGTGCTCCAGCCACAGCATCCTCGGTTGTGTTAGCTTGAGAGTGGTCAGATGAAGTCCATGTGCGCACATTGGTGTGCGAAGTAACTGCCGCATTGTCCGGGTTGTTGGTGACCACACAGTCTCTAAATGTGACAAAAAGTAAACGCGTTTCCCTAAGTGGTCAGTTAGTTTCCGTGATTGATAGGGTCGATAGCACGGAGATCAGTCCACCTAAAGAAACATGTTACTCCTCCAGACATTATGTCAACACAGCCGAGCAGTCGATGAACTACTTGTTACATTGTCGGGTTCTGACCGTTATTCTACGTTTTATCTGCGCGTGACAGCCGCACTGCCCCGTTTATCTCTTATCAATGAGCAGCTCCCAACACCCTGCCTGTCACTGTCATCTGTCGCTGCATATGTGGGTGGCGAGGAGAGGAACCGAAAACACAAGCTACCGTAAAAAGGACTAAAACAAATTCCACTCTGACTAATTACGAGAATTCCCCCGGAAGAGTCTAAAAAGGAAGAACAAGGAAAGGTGACCCTGGTTCAGTTCACGGGCTGCGTTGTACACAATTCCTCCTCTTCCTCCTCCCCCTACCCAACGCGGAATGCGGTGGCTGATGATATAAGCAAACTTTCCCAGGCATGACCAAGCAAATCCAGATAGTTAGTCATGGTCGTTATTATACAGTATATATTCGTTATACGTGTTTTATAAAGCAGAGAACAAATCCAGAACAAACGTGTAATAGAACTTCAGCCTTTAAAGAATGTCGATAGTGAATGTTATTAAATAAACGAAAAAATATTCCCACAAAATTCTTACGTATTTTCTCAGTATAAACATTTTTCGGGTCGCGTTTATTTAACACTTTAAGTGGTAGTTTTGTTAAAAAAAAATCAAAATGAAGCCTCTTGCATATAAATAATATCATTTTGTAATTGTAATCACGATTCGTGCTGCTAAAGAGGTAGATCAATGGATTATTTTCAATCGACAATTCAGTGCTATTCTCGATTGCTTATGCCTGGTCGGAAGGGTGAAAGTTGAAAGTTCGCCCTCATCCGAAAACAGCAGACACGTGGAGGTTGAAAAGTGGTGAGTGTTACTGTCACGATCAACCAGGTCCATGTTAGACTTTATGAATATTATACAGCTCCGAGGCTCTGTGATGGTTTGCTGACGGGCAGTGGAAAGCGGCCCTAGACCTGGTTTACTTAGATGTTAGCAAGCATATGCTAATTTGCTAGTAGATTGTATCTGTATCTGCACCAAAGCCTGCAGGAGTTTTAAAGATTAAGAAGAGAACTTAAAATCCTTGGGTTTAGGACAGACTGAAACAATTCTTAAAATTTCAAATTTACTTTAGATACTTTAATGAATTTAGTCTACGAGATACCCCCATACATGTTGAGCTCAGTACTTGAGGTCTGTCAATATCTCGAAAGCAATGAATGAAACATAATCACATCTGACGTCAGGGTTTATTTAAACTCAACTAACTGCTCGATAACCTGAGATTGATCATATCTGGGGTGGAGTTACTGAAAGGCTTTTTACGATGGTGTCACCCAGGTGATTTGTAAGGGTTAATACAACATAACTGCAATATTTATTACGTGTTTCCCTCTTGTGGTTTGTAGTCCTCCATGCTTTGTCTTCCTGTGCAGGGTGAACACAGATTGCAGCGATGGCTGCCATCTATTCGGGTATCCATCTGAAACTGAAAAGTCCCCAGACTCCATGGGAAGATAAGTTAAAGCTGGCACGATTTGCCTGGATCTCAACTCAGTGCCTTCTGCCCAACAAAGAACAGGTAACAGTTGGTAATATGTCATAAGATGCCTCTGTCTTTATAAAGTGATATTATTTGATTAGTGTTGGTATGGTATGGTTCAGATATTGAAAAAAATGAGCTGTCATAGACATTCTGTTAAGAAGTAACTTTTTTTGGGGGTGGGATAGGTTTAATTAAATAACATAAATCACATAAATCAAAAAGGTAGTCTCTACAGTGGGCATTGATATTTAATGTTTTGTATACTCTTTATGGTATGTAATTGTTTTGTTCTTTGTACATTAAAAAAAGACTACCTCATTGGTATCTAGTTGTTCATTCATTCTGTCATGTGTGTCTCATCTCTTTACCACGGTAGGTGCTGTTGGACTGGTGCACACATGCTCTGACAGGCTGGTACAATCAGAAGGTGGAGTTCCCCGAGAAAGTCCTGGAGGGACTGTGGTGTTATTTTGATGATCTGCTTCACAGTCGCAAACTCCATTCCCTTCTTAAGCAGGGCAAGACGATCAGCCTGCGGCTCAACATGGCACAGGTGAGCTGCCAATACTTACTATCTGCAAATCTAGGGGAGAAGGTTTAATGCAACAATATTGATTTTCAATTTGTTATTTTGTGTGGTTGTTCCAACATGTTTATTTTTTGATCTGTCTTTTTACAGTTGCTGCTTGACCGTCTTCAGGAGTACACATGCGTTGGCTCCAAGTCACCAGTGTGTGTCTCCACCGTACTGAGTGTGTGTCAGGGCCTCCTCTCTGCTCCTGCACTCTCATCTGTTTTCACCACAAAATATGAACTCATGGTTGACCTCTTGGCCAAGTTCTGCTTTTTGGCCTGTCATAAACTACAGCAGCCATCATCCACAGAACCTTTAGAGACTGAGTCTGTCACATGTCAGGATGAGGTGATGGTTGAGGGTTTTCCCATTCAGCCTTCTTGTGATGTGGACTGTTCCCAGTCAATCACAGAAAACCTCTCAGATAAGAAACAGTTGTGTTCAGGTAACTTCACTTCTAAGCAAGTAGAGACCCTCCGCTCTGCAAATCTGTTTGAGGTCTTGCTTCAGGTCCTATCTTGTTATTTGTCAGTTCAGCGACAGCAAGCCAATCCTAACAGAGTCTTCACTATGGTAACGAACCAACTGATGCAGCCATTAGTCCTACTCAGACACCTGCTGACCTCTGGGGAGTTTTCATCCTCTCACATACGTCTGGGTCTCCGTCAGCACCAGTGCAGAGACCTCCGTGTAAAGATAGACTCAATCCTTCTGTTAGCTCTCTTCCCTCCTGAGCACCTGACTCTCTATAAGGAAGAGCTCCTCCCATCCAAAGAGGATTCTGGGAAACGTGGCCCTGGAGGAGCAAAAGGTCCTCTGAAGCCAGTCAGTGCGTTACTATCCAAACTGAACGGTCAGGGCTACTGTGAGACTTCTATACACTACTCTGTGAAGTCAAACACACTGCCTCTGCTGTTTAAATTCTTCCTAGAAAACTATGGAAGAGGAAGAGGAGACAGCGAGGAAGCACAGAAGATGCTGTGTTTCCACTTCCTCACAAGGTTGGTCCCAGTCTTGGATGTAGATCTAGATGGACACTTGCTGTCACCTTCTAAAACAGAGCAGCCGGTTCCTGTACCCCCTGAGCAGGAATCCTCCCCAGTATCCCCAGAGAGCTGGAGTCTGGCTCTGCTGGCTGTGGAGTCCCTGCTGAGCCAGGCTCTCTCCATGGATATTTACAATGTAGCAGCAGACAGAATCAGACATGGGGAGGTCCAATTGAACTTTTACACAGCCCTGGATCAAATACTCTTCAGTCAGGCCCAGCCAAGGTAGAAGAATAAACTCCTTGAAATCTTTGAAATGCTGTGGTCAGAGCTTTCTTCTTGTAGACGCTTTTTAAGTCCCACATTATTTATTTTTTCCCATCTTTGCTTTCAGCATCCCAGCATGGTACCGCTGTTTAAAGCTGCTGTTAAGTCTCAACCATCTGATTCTGGAGCCAGACCTGGACCAGTTGTTATCTACAGCATGGGTTAACTCGGAATGCATGGAAACACGAGTGCAACGAGCTAGACAGGTATCAATTTATTTCCAACTTACTTTACCGTTTTCTCTTATTTTTGTGTATTGTATGACCAGAAAGTTGTTTGATATTACAATGTACTTTTTTCCCCCACGGAAAAAATGTAGATAAAAATAAAGCAATGGAAGTAAGTGTATGAGCCACAGGGGAGGCTGCTCCGCTTTTCCACTTTGTTGAGACAATTGTTTGAAACCCCTATCAGCTGCAGACTGTATTATCTCTATCTTTTAACCCTTAGCCCACTGAATGTAAATTCCCCCACCTTTCCTCCAGTGCCGAATTTATTTTAGAAATTACCGCTTCTGAAATCATTCAAGATGAGATGAGATCTTCACAGAGATGACCTGGGAACGCTTTTAAAAGGCAGATTTTTATCTGCATCTCTTGTGATGGTTATGACATTTTTTCTGGACTCTCTGTCCTACACATTGTGTGTTTGTCTGTGTGTGTGCGTGCGTTTGTGTGTGTGTTTGCACACGTGCTCACGTGTTGATGTGTGTGCATCGGAGCGAAACTGCTGCGCGCAACATAACAACAACATTAACATAATTTTAGGGACTTTTTTCCTAAGATAATTGTGATGAAAGAATTCCACTTTTGTTAGCCAACACTGTGTGTTTTGATAAGGTAAACATGGACAATAATTTGTGTCACTATGCAATGAGAGCAGAGCACTTTTATGATCTCACTTCTTAAGACCGAAGAATGTGAATCCAGCACTGGTCAGAGAGGCAGGGAATTCTGGCTGGTGAATGCTGTACACGCTGTGTGATCTGCTGTTATCCCCTAAAGTTCTGTTGTTACCAAGTCCTTCTCATGACAGCAAGTAGTTTTCTTATCTTGTGGGCATGTGCATGGAGTTCACTCACCTGCACCACCAGGTGAGATTTCTCCAGCTAGCACCTGAGTTCCTCCCCCTCTCCTTGTTTGGTTTTATTTACGTCTGTCTTAAAGCCTGCAGCCCCAAAAAACACATTGTTGCACTGCAGGTGGAAGAATTTGTGAGCCACGTCTGTGCAGAAACAAATGAGCTTTCTGAGAGTGAAGTAAAGCACTGAAGAGTCTCAAATAGAGCATGCTCCAGCACAGAGAATAGTGGGTTGTTGAACCTGTCAGCAGTGGTTGATAGCCTAGCTTCTCTTCCAGTTTTTAAGCCACTTTCTCAATGATGGGGCCAAGCTGGTCAGCAGACCCTGTGGTTAATACACTTACTAATTGCACATACTTCAGACAGCCCCATTTAAAAAAAATGTTCCTTCAATTTGTAAGAGATTATTTTTGACCTAAACAAAATGTTTGTTTCCCAAACAGCTCCTTGTGTGCAGCCTCCTTGAGACTTACACAAAGCTCCGTCAGCTGCCTCGCCTCTTCAGTGAGCTCCTCTCTGTGATCCATCAGCCTGCTCTTGTCACCCTCCAACCTACCCTGCTGTCTGAGGGTATCTCCGCCTCCCTCAAGACTTGTCTTCTGGACACTCCTCCTTCACAGATCCTTGAGATCTGCTCACTAGTGTTAGAGAGCATCAGGAGATATATTCTGCCTGATCTGGAGAAGGAAGGCAGCGAGGCAGAAAAGATGGAGGTGGATGGAGGATGTGATAATGAGATAAACCATGGAAAAGAGGATGCATCTCTGAAGCTTTTTACCCTCAGCCAGCTGCTCCATGTCATCATGTTTAGTCTGAAGACTCTCGATAACTCATCCCCTCTTCCCACTGTGAAGAAGAGTCAGGGGATGATGGAGGAGATGCAACAGTTGGTTTATGAGCTGCTCGATCTTTTGTCAAGAGAGAGAAAAGTTAAAAAAACAAACTTAACTTTAGTTCAGAAGACCCCAAAGAAAGGCAAAAAGAATTTGGCCCAAAGAGAATCTGAGTCTAAAATAGAAGTACCATGGGAACAGAAGACCCAGGAGGCGGCACTCCTTCTCAGATACACCTGGGTGGAAGTGAACACACTTTTCTGTATCTACTGTAGCAAATATAAAACTCCTGGCCCCAGTGAGACTGAACCCTTGAAACAAATAGAAAGTCTTCTATCTGGTGAGATCCATCCGGCACGCCTTCAGCCATCCTGCAGCCCCACAAGCTGTCATCTGTTCAAACTCCTCACTTTGCAACAGATAAAAAAAGCTCTCCTAGATTCCTCACTGCCGTCTGAGCCAAGAAATGCTGCTCTACTAGAAAAAGCCGCTCAGTTTATTTTAGCTAAATCTGAACTGAAGGTGTGTCAGGATGGAGAACAGGTGTGGGATGGGCAGATAGGGAATGTGAGCGTATGCTCCTACCCCGCTGCCCACTGGTATGTTGTCACATCTAACTTGCCTGCAATAGCTTCCTACCTGACTGCAGAAGATTTGAGCTTCATGGCGGATGTGCTTGTCAGTTCTGTCCTCATCAGAGAGACAGACGGAGGGAAGGTCCCACCACCCGGCTGTTTGACTGTCTCCTTCATTTCTTCTCAGCTTCTGCAGAGCTCTGTTCTCACTGAGATACCGTCACTGTTTTCTGCCACAGTCACATTCCTCATGCAGAGAATTATTGAAGTTCTCAAGGCAGGACATGCCCCCAAGGTCCGCCCTGTGTTCCTGACGTCTCAGGGTGAAGGAGAACTTGTGTCCACACCTGTGAAAAAAGAGACTTTGGTTGAGGATATTTTGGCTTCCTCAGAGTCTGGGCAGGTTTCTGTTTTTCTTACTGACGCACAGAGACAAGAGCTGATAAACATTCTGCAGATCTTGACTAAACTAAACCCAGATGGGATGAACTCTGAAGATCTCTCCTCTGTGTTCTTCCTCCTCCTCTTCATTCTCACCTCCACCTCAAAGCAGTCAGACCCGAGTGATGCGGATGCTCCTGCACCTGAAGATGATGCTATGGTTTTGGTTAGACTGCTGAGAATTCTGACTTGTCTTCTAGAGGGCAGAAATTTCTCAAGCATTTTGAAACTGATCCATGGTGGCACTCTGCTGCAGGCGGTTGTGTCTTCTCTTCTTTGGCAGAGCAACAGTGGAAGATTCAGAGCCATAAGCAGCTCTGATTGGTTAGAATTTATCAAAGTGGTGCAAGGCTTTGTTCGATGCTTGGTTCAGCTGATTATCACCAGAAACAGCAGTGTGAGACTCAACCTGGACCAGTTTGCCTCCTATCTTACTGAAATATCAAGCAAGCAAACTACATCGTGTTCAGCAGCTAAGTCAAGTAAACCAGATCCAGGAGCGTCTGTACTCTCTCTTCATCTTCTGCTGGCCTCGCTCACCTCTTTCTCCCAGGTGATGACTTACAACTTGGGGAAGATTAAACTAATTGGTTCAGTTTTGACCCAGATGCTGAAAAGAACAACGGCAGCTCTGGGACCAGCTGTTGTGTCTGTGTTGAAGCCGCAGACTGTCAGCCAGGCAGCCCTCCAGCCTGTCAGCGTCCTCGGTCAGGCCTTCATCGTTGAAGTCGTTACAGTCATGCTGCAGAGTGAACTCTCCACCCAGTCAGTGGAGGGAGAGGAGCAGCCCACCTTTAGTCACATGTGTCTCTATCAGAGCTTCTGCCAGCAGATTCTCAAAGAGATAAGTTCTGCCCACAGGCCCATGGACTTCCTGGTTTCCTCTCTCCATTTCCTGTCAGCTTTCTACAAAGCAGTGAAGACAACAGCAGTAGAGGGACAGGAGGAGGAAGGAGAGGATAAGGAGAAAAAGGAGTCAGAGGAGCTGTACATGAACATGCTGCAGACTATTTACAGGCTGCTAACAGGTATGTAGGCTGACATGACATTTACCATCTCTACAATTAGTAAACATTTTCAGTATGAACAGGATGCAAAGAAAAGCAGTGAAAGAACATACGTTTACGTCCAGCTCTGTATTTATGAGCGGCGTTTGAGCTCAGACAGCCCAGAAATGTTATGGTAATTCCAGCCCATGTCTGGAGATAAAGTGAACAAAAAAAGAAACATCTTTCAGAATATCATACAACAACACCTCAAACTACAACCTGGTTTACAAACATGCAGTTCAATGAAAATCCCTTGAAAATAATATACCATCAATCTTTAATATGTTTGTTTTCTATTTGTCAATACATCAAAATTGGTACAAGTCTGAGTTTCATGCTGCTAAAAAAACATTTTTGTTGCACTGTTAAAGAGGAATTAAGAAGCCAAACAGGGAAATTACTCATTTAAGTAAACTGACAACATGATTTCAAGAGTGTCTGATGTAAATTTTAAAAAAGGAAAAATTCATCATTCATTGTTCTCTCTGTGTAATGCATGATAATTATAATGTTTCTTTTTCCTGTGCTTTCAGCCTCTTGGCTTTCCACAGATGATGTTTGTGAGCTGGAGCCTGCTGTACAGGAGCTGCTGCGCCACCTGGTTGAGAAGAGCACCACAGGTCAGCTGAACCTGCTTCTGCTGCTGATCAGAGAGGGACTGGACATCAGCAAGCTGAGAGCAGGGAACTACAGGGTGAGGCCCCCAAAATCGCTCGGAACATGTAGACGTATCGTTACACACGTAAATATCCAAGGAGCTGTTGTATTTTTCAACACTTCCTGTTTTAGATGTTATTAAAGCTTCTTGTGATATGTCTCTCTACTTAAAGAGAGTTTCTCATTGAAAATGAATATTGTACGTTTTGTTCATGACTTGTTCTCACTTTGCTTTCTCGCCTGCTGTTTTCCAGGAGGTGTTATCTGTAGTTATCATCACCAAACTGCTGTCCTGTTGTCAGTTACCTGAGCCCTGCTCTAAAGCTCTGTGGCTCATTACGCCACAGATTATATCTTCTATGGTGGTGAGGGAAAAGATACACACACATACACACACACACATACCCAAACAGACATGCATGGAACTCTGATAATGAAACATATATTTATATTGACTAATCAAGTCTCCAATAGTATTGCCATTTTCTTTGAACAATTCGTGTGAGACTTTATACATTTTGACTCTTGAAAAATATGCTAAAGATGGACCATATCTGAGATTCACATGTCTGGACAGCAATATTTTGTTCTGCACAGCTGGCAGGTGAAGCTACTGTCTTATCTCAAATAAGTACTTTAATGTAATGAATCAAAAAACCTTGACTGTCAGTGTAGTGAGATTTTACTTCCTACATGACACAACTGTTACATTTCACAAAGTCTGCTGTTTCAGGTTTTTTTTTTTTCAGTTTTCACTTTTTTAAGAATGCCTTTTACTGGAGCACAGATGGCCTAGTGGTTAAGGTCGTGCTCTGTGTACACAGGCGGCCCGGGTTCAAATCTGACCTGTGGCTACTTTCCTGCATGTCACTCCCCACTCTCTCTCACCCTGTTTCCTCCTCTATCCACTGTCCTGTCCTCTAAATAAAGGCATTAATGCCCCCCCCCCCCCCCCCCCCCCCCAAAAAAAAAAAAAAAACTTTAAAAAAAAAGAAGAAAAAAAAAGAATGCCTTTTCCAGCATGATGGAGCACCCTGCCATTAAGCAAAAGTCATAACAAAATGGCTCGGGGAAAAAAACATTAAGATTTTGGGCCCTTGGCCGGGAAACTCCCCAGATCTTAATCCCATTGAGAACTTGCGGTCAATCCTCAAGAGGTGGGTGGACAATCAAAAACCCACAAATTCTGACAAACTCCAAGCATTGATTATGCATGAATGGCCTGCATCAGTCAGGATTTGGTCCAGAAGTTGATTGACTGCATGCCAGGGAGAATTGCAGAGGTCTTGTAAAAGAAGGGTCAACACTGCAAATACTGACTTATTGAATGAACTCTGTGTAATTCTCAATCAAAGCTTTTGATACTTATGAAATGCTTCTAATTGTATTTCTTTATACCATTAAAAACATCTGACAAAAACACCTAAAAACCCCCGAAGCAGCAGACTTTGTGAAAATGTAATATTTGTCATTCTCAACACTTTTGGCCATGACTGTACATGCTTTAGGTAGAGGTTTGCTAGATGGAAGTGTACCTTAGTGACACTAACACAGCTTTTACTACATCCTTATATTTTCATGATGAAGTAAAATGCATGTTAGGTAGAGGGGAAATGTAAATCGAAACCTTTCAGTGTAACTTCTATAGAAATGTTATGACGAGCTATCAGCAGAATAGCACTGAGTGTATTATACAGTATGCGTTTAAGCCCTACATCAGTAATAATCTAACTGACAGTTTGCTGGACCTGCATCTGACAGCTGTCTGGAATGACTCAGCGACCAAAACGACAATCACAGTCTGCTGATTTCCGTTGGAGTGCCTGTTCATTGTAATTTCCTTTTTTAAGTCAATGTGTTTTCCATCAGGCCTGCTGGGTGGAGCAGACAGACAACATGGCAATCTGCTTGACCAAACTACACACACACACACACACACACACACACACACACACACACACTCACATGCACAGCACTGTACTTGTGTTCGCTAACCATGCTGTTTGTGTCCTGTTACCCACTCTCACTGTGTCCATATGCCTGTCATCTGTCTGATCTGCCTTTTCTGTATTTCTTCCAGCTTTTTCTCCGTAGATAGTGTCACAGGAGGAAGCCCTGAATTATCTTAATTGAAAGCCTCTTAAATATTCATGTAGCAACAGCAGGAGAAAATATCTTTGTCTTTTTATTGGAACATGAACAGCATGTTTTCAGTCCATGTGGAGCAGGAGCAATAAATAAAATAGCTGTATCAGTGTTTGTTTTATCAGGAGACACTAGGAAAGCACAATAACAAAAAGAATTTCACTGCTCTCATATATTGCTGTGCTCATCTGTGTCTTCATATGTTTTACCTTTGTACAAACTTCTCTTCATTACAGTTCTTGGTGAGATTGTCCAGTGAGGACATTTCTCTGACCCTCCCCTTTACAGTTCCTACGGTCACATCGATGACATCACTGCTGCGTCAGGGTGAGGGGCTTATCTCAAACCCTCACCATGTGATCCTGGTCCTCGGGGCTCTTCAGTCTGTTCCCCTCGACCACTTGACCCCACTCGTCTACCAGTCAGTATTCCTGGCTGTTCACGAGGCACTGTTTGCCATCATCCAGTGTCATCCTCAGGTATGGACGGGAGGGGAGAGCGGGAGCAGATTTCATGAGTCAAGATTTAGAGAAGAGATTCAAAAGATGAAATTCAGGTTTAATTTGGGGAGTGCAACAAAATCTTTTATGTAAACAAAAGAAAAACGATGTCATGTATTCCAGTAAAGCCAATGTTTATTTGTTGTAATAATGCAAATAATGCTATTCTTCCATAAGTTTTTTGGATCAGTGATCACTACACTTTGCATTTGATTGCTGGGATTTGCTTTTATACTAAAAGATTTATTTAAATGCAGTGACTCATGTGGCTTTTGATGGCAGACTGCTGAAGAAAAGTTTGTTGACCAGTCTCATTGTAAAGTAGTGGCTGCAGACCAAAATAACATCGCCTCTATCATTTGTCTTTGTTTTTTGACTCTATTGTGTATTTCCCACTTGAGTCCAAACTACGCTGCTGTGCAGTGGTTAAGGCTACAAGCTTGAATCCACAATTTTCAAGAATTGGTCATACTTGCCTTGATCCCTGCCTGTGAGCCCACAGGATGCCCCTGAGGACTGTCTCACTCACTTTGAACAAAAGGATATTGCAGCTCAGTGTCCCACTACAGCTGTATAAAATCCTCGCAGCATCTAAATGTTTTTTTTTTTTTCTCGTCAGAGTGCATGCTTTTCATACGAAAGTTCACAAAGTCCAAAATAATTTAGAGGAAATGTAAAACTTTAGACTTGGAATCCACATTTTAGCCCAGAAAATGTCTTCTTGTTATGTTAAACAGTGTTAATGTGATAATTTTTGAGTTTTCTCACCCTACTTTTGTTGTTTTTATTAATTCTCTTTTTGTCATTAAGGGACAAAAAATGTGACTGAACCAAGACAGCTGCATTGAGTTTAATTTGGCAAGACCCAGTTAATCGATATCAGATGTTTGTGAGGACAAAACAGAGCTGTAAAGAAGACCGGCTGAGGGGGGGAGGAAAGGGTGAGGTTAAACTAATAGAGGAACAGAGGAAGGGAGAGAACGTTTATAGAGGAAGAAAAAGAACCGATAAAGACCACAGAGGAAGCAGCTGACAGAGAATAAGAGCCTTTGATGTGATTTGGACGTGATGCACAGGAGGGAAGTTTTTGGAAGAGGAGAATGAGCAGTGGAGGGGAGAGGTTGGGGAGCTGGCAGGCAGCGCCAGTTGGCATGGATGAGTTAAAGGCACTGGAAACCATTACCGAGCCCAAACCAGAGCTGGTGACATCACCTCCTCTCCTTTCTCTCCTGTCTAGCGTGTACTGAGTTGGTCCTGTTGGCCTTGAACAGAGAGCAGAGAGAGAGTACAGACAGAAATGCTAACGAGCTGTAGTGAGGATCCAAGTTTACCTCAGACGAAGTTTCTGGACTGTAAGTTTATGAGCTGCTTTGCTATGACTCAAATACTGAAAATGATGTGACAGATGGATGCTGCAGGACTGTTTTTTCCAACTTTAAAAGGTCCCTATCATCCTCTAAAGTCACAAAACTTTTCAGACTTCCCTTCTCATGCTTGGTGAAGAAAAACACTCTCTAACAGCACCACATGTACACAGTAACACCCACTGATGAGGGTTTTTCAGTCTTTCTGGAGCTGTTGCACAGTCCACTCGATGTACACACTGTATGAATGTTAGAAATTGTATGGCATGGGTAAGATGTAGCTTTTGTTCTGTATGTAGACTACACATGTTTTATGACCATATTTTTTTTGGTTTTGTTTTCAGGTGATGTTGAACGCAGCTCCATCGTTTTTAAACATCTTCCATCGCCTGCTGGCATCCATCATGCAGGAGGGTCGACAGAGAGGAGACAGTGACTCGGGTAACACAAACACTCAGATGACACATTTATATATGAATACATGTTTTGATTTTTGATATGAGTGATATGAAAGACATTCTATTCCAAGTGAATCCTGGAGATAACCATTACATAAGATGTTACATTTTCAGCCTTTAGCAGCAAAACATGTGCCTCCACTGATCAGATGATCCTCAGTTCTAGTTCTGTTATCCTCCAGACTAATGAAAGAATTCAGATTCTGAGAAATGACATACTGCGGATTTGTCCATGAGACAGAAGGTTACAATCTCTGATATCTTTAGGAGTCGGTGTAGAACATAAATAAGAAGGAAGTAAATGTAGCACCTAAAAAGAGAAGAAAGATATGCTAATGCACCACACAGTCAGTAGCGTTTCAATATAAACAGATTCTTATCAGCCTGTTTGTGGTGTGAATTAACGTGAAACTGGATGTTTCATGTGAAACCAGGTGAACAGGACTTCTACAGAAAAGCATGTTTGACATTTCTTCCATCATTCCACTCTCCCTCCTTTGCAATGACACCAGTTTAAAGAGAAATGAGTCAAATGTCAACTGTGAACACTGTTGTTATTATCACTTCCTTTAAGTGAGTTTGTTGAGATTAGCAGCTTTGAGATGCCCTCACCAGCCTCTGTTCCTGTTGCCTGGATGTTGATCCTCTTTTTACTATCAGAGATGGTCGGGGCCCAGTTGCTCCTCATGCTGCTCTGACTCAGTTTCCACTCTCAAAACCAGCATGAGACAGACACTTGTGTTTTTAGCACGTTGTGAAGAAGCAAAGGGGAAAATGTGCCTGACTCCTTTACAGGGATTGATTTCATACAGTGTGTGTGGAATAAATTACTATCATGGGGTTATGGCCAATCATTCATCACAATGAATTAGTCACATATATTTGATGTGATGTTCAGGTCTATAAAGTTATTTTGGTCTTTCAGTTGAACTATAGCTGTAGCAGAAAGTTATACATTTGAACTGTGTATCTTTATTTAGATTATTCTGGGTTTAATGTTGTATTAGATTTAAAACAGGAAAGTTAGTATTTCTATGCTGTCTCTGTTATAATGACTCATTCACTCTTTTACATTTGATTATACCTACTAAACAGCTCTTCAGTTATAGAGAAATGATAAGACAGCTCAGTCAATTAAGAGGAAATGATTTACAAACTAGTGCATCTGTTTTTTCAGTTGAATTAGCTGTATTTCCGCTGCGCCCTTTTTCTGCTCCTCTAAGAGCCTCATTTTTTTGTCATACAACAATAAGTACCTTTTTAAGTGCAATATAAGATATAAAAAAAATTTAAAAGCTGCAATAACTAAAATTGTCCCAAAGAAAGGGGCCCAAACTGCTTGGAATGGATTTAATGCTCTCTGTTGCTGTTGAAGTGATGTCAAGATAAGCTTAACCTCAGAATATATCTACATAAGTCTTTTATTTATTTATTTATTTTCAGGACCAGACAGCGCCGTGTATCTGCAGTGCTCCCGACTGATAGAGAGGATGTACTCTCACATTGCTGCCATGGCTGAGAGCTTCACCACGCTTTCAGCCTTCATGGTGGCTCAGTACGTCACAGAGCTACAGAAGGTATACACACACACACACACACACACACACACACAGACATGTATGACGATCTCGGCTGATCCTTTGATCCAGGCTAGTTTGTCGTTGAGCTGACGTGATTCAGCCGAGCGGAGTGATGGGATGTTGACACTCAGAAGCAGAGAAGGGGTGGGGGAGTGTAGCTATTGGCTGGATGGTGGATGTTCACAGATCTGGGCGAGCAGGTCCAGGATTACTGTAACTCTGCTTGGAGGGAACATCCAGCCTGAAGCTTCATCCAGTTCACAGTGAGTCACGTCTGGCTGGTGAATGCGGCTCCTCTCTGCTACCAGACTGTATTTATCTTGGCGCCGACCTGACTCAGCATTTTCCAGCATTGAAAGAAAAAGACGGGCCGGCAGACAGCGAGAGAGAAGTAGTGAAAAAAAAGGTGTCTGTTACTCTAAGGAGCTTCTTGTGATTCATCCAATAATCCTTAAATTGGATTTAAATTGAGACTGAATGGGTCTGTTAAGAGAGCTGGACCTCTTTGTATTTCAGAGGTCATTTGTCCGTCTCGGTTCAGGTCACAGCTCATCAGAAACACTCCTGACACAGAGCTTTCTCTGCAGCACACAGGTGTTAACAGAAAGTATTTTTTTCTGCTGGTTTAGACTGTGAATTTGAGCACATGGTTTTATATATGACACATGGAAATTTCTTGCTAAGAGTTGCCACACATTCAATGTAAATGTCTTTTTAACTTTGTCAGACTCAGACAGAATGATTGATTAATAAAAAAAGGGAAAGGATCACAGTTAATCCAAGCATTAGGTTTTGTGTCCTGAAGCAGAAATTTGAGGTGGACTGTTTGAGTCTCGAGACTTTGTAAACATCCCTCCAGGGCTTTTACATCTTGTAAACAAATGTGCCTAAATGTTTTTCAAATTATCTTTCCATGATAGCATTAATCAAACATGTCAACTTTGGTCTGATAAAGGTTGAGCATTTCATGCACGCTGCTCCATATGCAAATATAAATGTGCCTTACAGAGAAATCAAACAAGTATCCCCCATAAACAGGGGAACTAGCAGAACCACAGCACTGGTGAGCCGTTGTTGCTTTGGGCTGTATAGGCTGAGAAAGTGGGAAGGAAGGGAGATGAATAGGAACACACATTATACAAACTGATGGTTTCAATGACCTGAGTATTATTAGAAACGTGTCGAGCAGGCTTTTTTGTTGTTGTGGTGTTAATTGTATTCGAGAAAATCGTATTTATGGACATTGTGGCTGATATGACTGACAGGTAGGCGTGTTGTGGCAAGGACTGAATAGTTCTTTAGTTTAAGTTGGTATTTCCAGTATAATGAAGGCCATATTTTTGCGCTTCATAGCACTTCCTCAAATGGGTAATGCCACTAAAACCATGTCCATTTTCTCATACAGGCTGTGGTTTGCACACACACTCGCACACTAACTGCCAAAGGTGTGAGAGGAAAACAGTATATTCAGACTGCTTGCCAGCATGGTACCACAGTGTCTGAAAACACCTTCACCAGATAAAGTTTTACTCCAAACACGTTGAGAGATGTTTAGCTCGCTTTGAGTCTGATCACATATTTTGTTATAGTTCTACAATATGTGTGGTACCTCACATGTGTAGTAGCAAATACAGACGACTAGGAAATTGGTGACCTTTTCTTTAAAATGTCATGTCATTAAAACGTTATTTTTTAGACGTTAGAAATTAAATGTCACAGGTTCACCTGAGGTAGCAAACAGAAAAGATATAGACCTCAGGTCCAGGAGAAAAATCTCCCAATAAGCCACACGCGGTGACCAAAGGCTATGAGAGCCGATTATGTCATCCAAAATGTGGAGTTTGTCTCAATGTGTCACAGTCTGCAGAGCACAGACACTCTCTATAATGACATAATAAGGTAATGACGGTCTGAGCTACACTAACTATAAGTTCTGAAAACTGCCGCTCCACTGCACATCTCATTAATGGTTTGTTTGCTGAACATCCATAAAAGGTGGTTCCCTCCTTAATATGAAGCCTGTAATCAGGAGGTGGAGGTTTTATCTCATCATTTAATCTCACACTCTCTGTGATGATGAGTGTGTTAGGTCAGAGGACTCAGGGCTCAGATAAGCGTGCACAGGGTCATGGCGTGAAGTGCTTGTGTAGCTGTGGGCTATAATCAGAGCAGGACCAATAACCAAACAGTATTGAATGTGCTTGTCATGCATGGTCTGCTGAGCGCAAGAGAAAATGCTTGTCTGTTGGTGTTATGTGTGTTTGCATGTGAATGGTGATGAATATGAAGTGTGTGTTTGCCTTTCCAGTTAAAGTATTAAGACACACAGAGGTTCTATTGACTGACTGCATTTTGTATTGAGCTTCATAACTGAACAAGTTTTGTGAAATCTTTCTTGGTATTTCATGAGATCTACAAACAACAAAGTGATCATTTGTGACGGACCTTCCTAATTCAGCTTGTAACATTTACTTTAACAAATATTTTATCAGGATACATGCTGTCTGTATTTTAATGCTGCTCAAAACAAAATACTTAGTTAAATCACTAGTAAACTATTCTGGCACGTAAATAAGAGCCTGATATTTTCTCCCAGGCAGTTTTGTAGATATATTGTCTTATGTTTCCTTTAATTAATTCAGAAAGAGTAAACTGCTCTTGTTAAATCTGTTGAGGTTTTGGCTGATTATGAAACTGTCTGAGATGAATATTAATGCTTCTTTGTGACCTCAAAAAGGTGACAAAGTGGTAAACGGCACATTGCTGAACCAGACTTTTATTTTTGTTTTCCAAAGCAGAGTGGGCTCTATGATCAATACATTTGACTTTTAAAGGAAGATGAGAATTTTTTAATAAAAACCACAAAATAAACTCACATCTCTTTCACTTACTCAGAGAGGGAACATTTTGTCCACAAAGGGGACCAAAATCAACACAACTCAAAGTTTCTTACAGAGGCTTTAAAGTGTATGAGGCATGTGATGAAGTTAGAGACGTGAAACTGAAACTGAAAGAATCAACCCTGCTTTGGTGTCCTTTTTCAACTATTTATGGAGGAAAAATGTTAGAATTTGAATCTGTTTGACCTCTAATTCTTCTGCATGGTTCAAGCTCTTGTCATCCCTGTTATCACTTCTTTCTTCTCTGTTTTCATAACTTTGTTCTTATTCATCTCTCCAGGTTACCCTGCGGCCTGACATCAAGCAGCATCTGACAGAGGGGATCTATCGGATACTGGACTTGTGTATGGAGTCGGATATCAAGTTTCTGACTACTGGACTGCAGATGGGAGTGAGGGAAGTGTTCAATGAACTGTACAGCAGTTACACACACTACCACAAAGCTCAGAGGCAGGGAGAGGACAAGTACACAGTTTGAACTGCCACAGCGAGCACTTCCCACCGACACCTCAGCTTTCAATTTAAATACCTTTTTTCAGCTTTTATAAAAAAAGACTGTGTACAGTGTGATTTCATATCTGGAATGTGAGACTTTTGGACGGTGCTGTGGAGACAGAGCAACAAGCTACACACAACCACTGTGAACAGCGAAAAGGAAGAAAACATAGTCGTTCCAAAATGGCTGTAAGAGGAATTTAACCAGGCATATCAGCAGAAAAGGCCAAGTTTCCGGGCTTCTTTAATGTTTACATAGCAACTGTTGAATATTTGTTATCTGTAAATACAAAGCTGTCTGCAGGTGGATGGCTGTGGTTACACCCTGGAAGATCAACATGCAGCTCGTGGCTGAATAAAACGGTTTGTCAGGAGGCACGAAGACTTCACCCTCAACACAGCCCTCACAAGTGATGTGTGAAAAGTTTATATTTTGATTCAAATAATGTGGATTCACAGAATAAAATATGGATATTCTGTATATGTGAAATATCTTTTCATTTTTGTTTCTGTGTTTTTTATTTACCGCAGTGTTTTCCTTTTAAAGACCCCAATCAGATTAAAAAAAAACTGTAACACAGTCATAAACTGTGCAGTTATAAATAAGACTTTCTGTAACTAATCTTCATATCACGAGGAACCCCCTCGAAAACGAGATGCTGCCTCTCAAGGGGAAATCCTAAATAAATTAGATTGAATGAGAAACTCATGACATGGCAAAACAAGAGTTTTTTCTATCTCTAGTTTGAGCTGATGGATTTTTAGAAAAACCATTACACCTCTGAAGCTGTTTTGTGCTCTACAGTAAGTCTACAATAAGTCATGATTTACCTCACTTGCTTCATTTAATAGAAATAAACACAACCTTTTTCCTGTTAATCAGAGAAATATCTACCTTACAAGTAAAGTTCTACCTTTTCAAATGAGGTCGTGTTAAACCTGCTGCAAGGTTTCTGTTGTGTGACACCCTGTTAGCAGGTATTTTTATGTTTCACATGAAGTAAACTGACAGTTGTTTCATTTCACCGTCATCAGTGGACCGAGCTGCTAACAGAAAAGCCTGCAGTCAGCGACAGCTCTGTGTTTTCATACTTTAGACAGATGATTTGAATTGACATTGTTGATATAACAGTCATGAAAAACATGCAAATCCATAGAGACTTCCATCACTGCTGTGTTCAATGAAATAATAATGTAGGGCTTTGAAGTACTGTGGGCACAGAAGATGAAAGTCTACATTTAACACTTTTATCCAGTATTTCAGTGCAGACTCAAAGGTTTATGTAAATATGTGGAAATAGAAAAAATGTTACTCTCATGCACATAAAGTCCAAGAAAATGAGCACGTTTTAACTGAGTAAACTTCACAAATTAGACGTCTTTTAGCAAGTCATGGCTTTTAAACATTTCTCCAGCAAAACTACATCAGTTCATAGAAAAGTTGGACACTGCTGTTTGTTCTGACTCATCTGGTTTTCCTTTAACCGTTATCAGTTCAGAGCTTAGAATGAGGAATTTAGTGTACCTCTCTTTATTTCTCTAACTTCAGCAGAGAACTTGAAGCGCCAGATAAGGTTTGAAAAACAGCAGTGCACTCATCCTGTTCAATGTGAAACAAATCAAAGAGGTGTCTGAACTGATGGCTGGGCTTATTATGGATCAAAAAGAGAGTTCATCTCCCCTGCTTAAAGGGCAGACTAATAGAAAAACAATTGAGTTGAGACATGTTGGGGAAGCCTTGTGTGTTTCTAGTCATCTAAAAGAGCCGTTAAACTGCTGGTTTGTGTCTCTGCTGGAGGTCTGTGTTGTATGAGCCATGCTGGTCCTGCCAGCAGAGCAGCAGCATGAAGTGTCAAACAGTCATGACAGCTTGAAAAAATGCACATGTTTGTTGGCAGCAGTTTCTCCAGTTCAGCAAGTTTGACACAACCCTCCCGGCTCGCTTGATGCTGAAGCTCCTGTACGCTGAATGGATGGGCTCGTGTCTCAGTAACACGTCAGCACACGTTTGTAAAACTAATATATCTGGAATCCTTCCTGCAACTACACAACCTGTCCTGCAAAAGGTTGACTATGTTTTATATTTATGTAGTGATAACAATCCAACATGTGTTCAGTGTAATTTAGAATAAAAAGAAGTAATAAATCTTCTATAAGCAAGACATTTGAGGGTTTAGAATCTTGTTCAGACTTTATATTAAGTTAAGTTTTGATTCAACCACATCTTTATTTGGTTACACAGATACGCACAGAGCTAAACTTTCACAGAGATTTCTGTAACAATAGCGGATTCACTTCCTCAGCTGGTACGTGTTATCTTTCATCCTATTAAAATTTGACCAACAAGGCCTCTGAAACTTCTAAAAGGGATGTTGAAATGTTCCTTCTTCATAGATCTGCTGATGTTTCAACCAGTTTCCTTCAAATCTAAAATGTTTCTGATGAAATCTAAAGCCTGTACTTCTCCCGTGATTGCATTCTCCCACAGTAATAGCATTACTATTATGAAAAGTAAGAAAGTTTATCTTAATGACCTGAAATGTTTTAAACAAGTTAAAAATGTTCAACAAGTCCAGTAAACAAACCTGTTACCTCTCTGCTCTATGTCTGTCAGTGGTCTTAGAAGCCAAAGTGACCCACTTCAGGGGTAATTTGAGACCCTCGTAATAGTTACTCAAGACATCTGAGGCAAAGGGCGAAAGATAAAACCGTCTTTTACCTCTGTGCTGCTAAATCCGCACATATGTTTTTCCTCCACATCCCTCTCTCTCTCTCCCTCTAACTACAGATTGACTCCCATCCAGTCGCGCTCCAGCACAACTGTAGGTAACACAAACACACTTTTCAGACCACCATAGCTAGAGCAGTAATGAATAAATGTGTGTGTGTGTGTTTGAGTGTGTGTGTGTAATACTTCTGGGACACTCTTTGGAGGCACAGCACAAAGTGTGTATTGAAAGCATTTTACTAGAACTGTGGAGCGTTTTTGCTCTCCAGTTAAATCACATTTTGTCACAGTTAAAATGAGAAATGTCAGAGGAGCTGAACATGAAGTAGACCTTTTAGTTAAGCTGAAGGTGATCTGGCCGGGCTCTTTTTAAAAGGGTTTATCTGAACGACAGAAACCATAACAAGTTCTGTTTGAGCAGTTGTTTCAACAGTGATTTTCATACAGTGTTCAGATTTACTCTTGAACTACAAGAGGAAGTGACCTCTAATACATCCTCTTCCTTTATAATGTCGCCAGATATTTACTGGATGCTTTTTTTAATGCTTCCAGGACAAATATCTTTTTATTTTTTCCAACAAGCCACTTGATCCAACATAATCACAACACTTTCCACCAAAGGTAGAGAACTGTAAATGAGACCTTTGCAGATTTTTGGTTTAATCACAGATTATAAAAGGGATATAAATATGGCATTTTTCTAATCAAGGGTATTTTTTTATTTTTTGCTAAATTATTGTGGAAAACTCATCAACTATTCCTATAACTGCTTGAGAAGTAATACCTTAGACATCTTGAAAATAACCCAGATCAGACATTGAGGTTATTGACTGAGGTTGGAGTGCAGATGGCCAAGTGGTCTGGGTACCACTCTACAGAGCAAAAGCCCTTGTGTGGGCAGCCCAGGTTCAAATCCAGCCTGTGGTGACTTTTCCACATGCCAATTCCCACTTTCACCCTTGGTGACTACACCACTTTTCTTATGAAATAAAAAAAGGTTACAGAGGTCCGTTTACTGAATTTTATAATGTGACTTCTGCCATTTCCAAACTTCGAGCTATGTGCATCTAATCAGTTTTTGAGGAAGTATTTGCTGTCAAATTGCATCAGAGACTTCAGTTTTACTGACTTGCCTTGTGGAAGTGCAAATAATTTCACTCTAACATACCGTGCTGTGCTGAACTGAATGGGACCGCTTGCAAATGCATCTAGTCAAAAATAGGCCCAAAGTTAACTTTTAAGGTTCTGTGAGGATTTTTTTACGGGCTTTAAAAGATATGATAAGATTAGATATTGAGGTTTTTGTATGAGCAACAAAAACAATATCATATTTACATATGCACATTCTGAGATCGTAAAATAAATAAGAGGGAACTCTTTGTGCATGGAGGAAGCTAAAATCAACACAGACTAAAAGCTCTACACAGCTGCTTGGAGTTTTATCACTTCATATATCAGTCTGTAAAACAATCTCAGTAAGACCCACCCCGCTTCCACTGAGGTTAGTGACAGTGTCGGTGGATCCATAAGTGTGTGTGTCAGCCTCCCAGTACCTAATGTAAGGAAGTGTATTCCTATATGGGTGCAGAGAATATAAGTAAAACGATCTGTTTGTAGACAGGCTCATCCATTATTTTCCCACTATCCAATAGTTTGGGATATGCGCTTGAACTCAATCATCTTTTAGCAAAATAACATTGATCTGATTAACTGTGGGTTAGAATAAGAGACACTAGTTTTTCTGCTTTGTACAAACTCACTTGAAAAATCAACAGAGGCAACAAAATCTTTGCTCAACAAGTACGCAGACCTAATTTTTAACATACTTGAGGCAAGTTCTCTATTAAATTAACTATTAAATGGTAGATATTCAATCTTACTGAGGACTTTTGCAGGCCCATCAAATATCACAGGGATTTCCACAGGAATAAATGGACATCTGGTTGATTTGCCTTTGCATGCATACACAAGTGCAAGAGGTAAAGGTAGTAATGAAGGAAAACAATGATGAAACGTTTAAAAAGAAAGAGAAATATGAAACAGGGATTGATGGAAAGCAGGGAAGTGGGAATAACACCGAGGAGGAAAAGAAAGGACAGAGGAAAGAAAAGCAATCAAGAATGGAGTAAAGGAAGGGATCGAGGGTGAAAGACGAAATAAAGAGGATGGAAAGGAAGGACACAAGGGAAGAATGCCAAAGGGTGAGAAAAGAAAGTGGGGGAGTTTTGAAGGAGCCAGGCAGTGGGAGAAGTGAAGGAAACAAGGAATTTAATGAGAAAGGGTTTGGACAATTAACAGATACAGGCTGTAAACAAAAGTTAAGGCACACTAATGTAGTAATCTTTGATCCTCTCAGTTTGTCTCTGTGCTGGCTCTAAACCAAATAAAGACAGCTTCTGTTTTCTTGGTTTAACCCGGGTTTAAGGAGACTCTGGCGCCCCTGGTGTCCCTACAGAGTAGGTGCAGCTCACAGCAGATAGTGAAATCGTTGAGCATGATGATGATTACAGAGCCTCTCTCACACAGCTCCCATAGCTACAGAATTGATATTTGACAACAATCATTTGCTGAAGCGCCTGACCCCACCCCCTGTACTCGGCGTTAGCACAGAACTGCACGGCACAGCTCGACTCGCTGCCAGCACCGGCCCTCCTCCAGGGCTGCCTGAGCCGGTGTTTGATTGGATTAGAGTATGCTAGCCTTTGCCCTCTAACCTCGCTGATGTTGGCTGGCTGCTTCCTGCTCCCACCGCTCCCCCTGACCGACTGACAAATCCTGCAGAAGCCGCACGGAGAAGCGCCCTGCTCGGACACAGCCGACCGGGACGAGCCGCTGCTACAGTCAGACCGGAGCAGAGCCACGATACGCGCAGGCAGGAGGACGAAAAAACGGGGCAGCCATGCGGAGGAAATCGAGGATATTATTGTGTTTTGCGGTGCTGTGGGTGCTGGGGATAGCCTACTACTTCTATTCGGGGACAGCATTGAGTCGAAAGGTAGGATTTCCTTTCCTCGACTACCTTTTTGGCCACACAGTCCGTCGCGGGGTCCGTGTGGAGGTTTTCTTCCAGGACAAAGCGAAGATGGAGCGCCGTGATTTGACGCTCGTATGCTGTACGGGTCTCTGTTTTGCAATTCTGATGCTGTGACGATCGGGATAAAGGGCCTGCTAGTATCTGTGGGCAGGCATTGATTTGGTGGAGATGAGTGTGGACAAGGGCAGCAGGGTAGTTAGGCTGGCCGTCGGTTGGCGTGCACAGACCTCCCGCTGTGCCGGTGATCCCCCTCTCGCGGGAGCGGAGCACGTCCACACCGGGCAGCCTGTTAACCACTTCAACGTGGCGTTACCGGTTAATGTATGGGCGGTGAAGAGGTAGAGGTGGAGACATGCTGAGGGGTTGTTGTTAATGAAGGGCTGCTGGCCTGGCTCACAGGGCCGGGGGTGGTGGTGTGTGTGGGGGGTGAGACTGTAGAGCACGTCAGCACAAGTTGCTGCTGCTTCTCCGAGAAATGAGCAGAGATGAGGAAGTGTTCTGTTTCAACGAGTTAAAGCGTTGGTAATCCATGCAGACAGGACGTGATTTTTTAAATTACAGATTCGATAATATCTGATTTCTACCGTGGAAACAGCGAAGCTACCTTTAACCTTATTGATACTTGGTCTTAAGGGGTTAAACATATTGAAGCTTCCCAACAACTTCTTTTTAAATTTAACCCTGCTTTTCTATTTTTATACTAACTTAACTGATACAGCCATACAGGAAACCAGCAAAAAGATGACACCATCATAATTTGATTTAAGTGATTATCATTTAATCCGCTGGGCAGTTTCTCAAGCAAAACCAAAAAAGCTAACATTTGATGGCATTAAAAATTTGAATACTCTTTATTTGTATAAAGATAAAGCAAGCATTGTAGTGAAAAGACATTTGATCTTTGAAGCAGCTGATCTTTAGTTATTTATTTTACCATTTTCTGATGTTAGATCAAACACTATCAGAAATGGTTGGTTGATCAGTAGATATAGATAATAATAATAATGATAGTATGCATTAGCTTATAAAATTTAGCAGTAACCCAGCTTCTCAAATGACCATAAAGTGTTATGAAAAGTTTGTTACATTGGTATATGTTAAAGTCTGCTTCATTGCACTACACTAACTCTGATTGGTACTTAATAAGCTGGCTATATGGTGAAGCCGTTTCTTCTCGCTGAAACACAGAATTTGTTTTAACTCTTATCTTTTTGTAGAAGAAGAAGCTGGTGACCGTTATTTGTGTATGTGGATGCAAAGATTCCATTCATAATATCCCAGGCCTGTACAGGCAGTAGTATGTCATGCATGAGTTGTAACTCAAATCTCCTCCAGATGAAGAAGACAACCATTGTTCTCACATCCTTATTCAGGTTTGTGAGGTGAGGGAGAGTGACTGAGCACAGTCACTTTATTGTGTTGGGAACATCCAGCTTGGACAAACTTTGTGTGTGTGCATGTGTGAATGTAACTCCCATGTGAGTCAGTGTATCATCCTGCTGTGAGTGCGTGTGTATGTGTGTATGAGATGCTCTGTGTGGGTGGTAGTGTGCACATTACTCTGCCTCTATTACCCCTTCAGACTTGATGTGTGTGTGTGTGTGTGTGTGTGTGTGTGTGTGTGTGTGTGTGTGTGTGTGTGTGTGTGTGTGTGTGTGTGTGTGTGTGTGTGTGTGTGTGAACTCCCTGTGTGTATTCCACCTGTCTCTTGTCTTGTCCTATCTGTCTCTGTGTGTTTGCTTTGCTCCAGTCAACCAGAGCAGCCTCTTTTACTTTTCCATTAGGCTGATAGCTCCCTTGCTCTATGAGTGTGTGTGTATGTGTGTATTTGTGGTTGTCAAGGGGGTGAAAGTGCCACTCTGTGATAAGCAACTTTCTTTGGGGTTGGACTGTAGTCTGCATTAATGTGGAGCCTGGATGATGGGTTACACCTGGCTGCTGTCTTTACACAGAGGGAGGTTTAATCTCTTTAAACAAAGGCGGTCCTGCCCAGGTAAATTGCTGTTTTCCACCTCATCATCCTCCACTTTGAAGGAGTTGAGGCGTTTAATAACTTCTTATGCTGTCATGAGAAAAAAAAATTGCTGCTGAAGGATTCTTTTTTCCCCCGACTTGTTTTAGATGCTGTGTTTCTTGCATCATTTCAAGCTCTCGTTACATCCTAAAATCACTAAATAACAAGCTCCAACAAAAAAATCAAATCAAATTTGGGAAACTTGGACACAGATGAATCAACAGTGTTGAAAGGTTTCAAAATAAGGACAAATGCTTCTCCTTGGGATTTATGCGTAAGGTGTGAATCACAAGTCTGTGTGTTCATTCATTCAGGCGTTAGTCACACTTCAGAAAATGGAGACTTGAAGATGTCTGCTTTAGAGAAGAGAAGAAAATCTGAACACTTCTGAACACCTTATTCAAAGCAGCATTAATAATACTGACTTTATACAGCACACATTTTATCCCATCTCACTGTTCTCAGATAGCGACTACATCAAACATCACAAAGCATCTTTACATCTTTATGTTTTTGTGTCTTTGTTGAGCTTAGAGTCCGGCAGCAGCTCCCTGTGTGCCAGTCTGAGGACTCACTATCATGGCAGCTGATCCAAATCCCACCTCTGAATAATCTTAAAGTATCTGCAACAGGACTTTGTCCTACTTGCTTCTCTGCTTCGAGGGTACTGTGGTGACTACAATCAGAGAGCTCCCCTGGTAGTGTCTGTGCTGCTGTCAGTTCAATGGAACACTACTTGGGGAAAGTATACTCTTGTTGAAGTTTGTATGATGATGTGAAGACACACTGAAAACCGTTTCAGGGCTGTACAGGTAAAATTATGTCCTTGGCAGAAATGAATACCTCTATTTGTGCTGAAGTCCCTGTAACCATTTGTGGAGCACTGTAGAAGAAAAACTGTGTTGCTCTGATCATAATTTCAGAGCTGTATCACTGGGAAAGTTGTTTTTTTTATGGTTGTATGCCGTGATAATGACCGTTCTGGAGACCTTACCAGGTTTACTGGACTGAATGATGACCGCTTGTGTCGTAAACCGAGATGAGAGGCTGAAATTAAGGCAAACTTTCCCATCCTTTTTGTATCCTCAGTTTAGTGGTTTTTAACTTTGATGTATTGAGTTACTCACTGTCAGCCATGTGTCGTCATGCTAAATCTTTACTCTGTGGTGTACAGGACTTCATACTGTCTACTTCTTGGTGTTTTTTTTGACACTCCTCTTTGTCTCATTTACGGATAGAAAGTGAGTTTCCTCTTCTCTCCCTTGCCATAAACAAAAGACAGTATACCGTCAGGAAACTTTGGGAGACACCCAAGAGAGCAACTTTGTACGAATCTGTGTATTGTTGTGCACAGAGGAGACAATGTTGCAAACATTAGCGTGCTGGCTCACTGGGAGGCCACTTTAAAGTCTTCCTTTTTGGACCGGCCTCTGAAGGTTTTTTTTTTAGAAGCAAACATCCCACTGTTGAGTCTACTTTCCTGTTAATCAGTGGTTTGAGACGGGAGCTAAATGGCAGATAGAGGAGGGTGGCACCACACCACAGGAAAAACCAACAAAAATGCAGACTTTTTAGCCCAAGTCGTAAGCTGTTCTTGAATTAATACTAGTAAAAAAAAAAACTGTTAATGCTATTGTTTAATTAAATGTGTATCACATGGCTCCTTAAACGATTAGAACAGCAGCCAATGTGCAATTTTATTCACCCCCAATTCTACATTCATCTATACTTAAATGAACAGTCAATGCATAATCTTTGCATCATCAAATCACAGACACGTGGTAAATACAGTCCGTTGGCCTCTGTTGATATTAAATGCAGCTCTCACCTCAAGGTAGATCACTGGAACTACGTCCCAGTATGTAGTGATTTTAGCCAGGGGACTGGATTAGTTTGTAGTTGGTGGCAGAGGATTCACAAGTGCTTTTCTTCCAGGAAACTGCAGTGAGAGAAGCACATATAAATTGGCTCAGCAGCAGGGATCCTGGGAGCTTTTAAGGCCGGTTGTAGGAGAATTTGTGTGGGAAAGCTTGGGTCGCTGTTATCTGCTGCTCAAGGCGTTCAGAATCAGCCTGTCCATGCATGCCTCTGACTTGGCTTTATCAATCCATCTGTCCGTCATTCTGAGCAGCGGGACTTCACTGATCCTGCTCTGCAGAAGATGATTGAGCAGTTACACGCCACTCTCTGAGGGTGAGGGTAATGAATTCACATTATTGATGTCTATTATATTGGTTATTTGGTGGATATCTGCAGAGTGTTGTAGATTATTGCCTTTACTTCACAAAGTAGCTGCTCCATCTCTGCTTCTCGATCATGTGTTCGAGTTACTGCTGTTGTGTAACTGCTGCAGTCCTCTAGCTAACGCACCTGTGGCTTTCAAATCTCTTGGGGGCTTTTCCGCTTAATTTGTTCAAATCTAGAATACAATATAGTTCATCTAGAAAGCACATCCGTTGTTTCTAACTAACTGAAAGCACTTCCATTGAGCAAACTCTAAATCGATAAAAAGGCTTGAATAAAGCGTTGGGCACCCAGTCCTTCTCAGATATTCAGTTTTTGTTTGAAGTATTGATTGTGTGTGTTTCTTTTAAGTAATGCTTACTTCTGACAAATGCCGGCATGAATCAGAGGGTAAATAGAGACACAAAACAGGGACAGTTGTGTCACTGTTGTTTTTAAGGAATTATTCTGTGAGGGGATAACTAAATAAAAACAGTCTTTGAAGCAAGAAGCTGCGTCACGGTCACATTACAGTTACACAATTTCTTTGCTGAGAGTCACGGGGAAGAGATGTTGTTGTTCTGTTGACGCAACACTTCAGTGTGTGTCTGTCTCAATGTGTTTAAGTGTGTGTGTGTGTGTGTGGGGGGGGGGTCTTGCTTGAGGGACATTTGACTGCCCATGGGAAAAAACAAAGTTGTTTCTGTTTCTTTACGGCCCCTCAAGAATCTCCCCTTTGATGTTGGACATTAACAGCCTGTCCAATTTCGCCCCTTAACAGGAACTGTCCAATCACAGCATAGAAACCGTAACTAGGTTTGACGACAGTACTGTCAAACCTTTGAAATAAAAATGTTGTAACTATGACCTTTGTTCAAGACCTCTCTTCATGAAGGGGAAGAATAAGGCACAGCACATAAAAGACGCCTCTATTCATGACTTTTAGGCATGAGGTGGGAGAAAAAATCATTTCACATAAGTACTGGGTTTTTTTTGTTTTACAGTTTTAAAATAAAGTTTTTGTTAAAAAAAAAACATTTTTCTTTCCAAAGTCTTCATTTTAGTCTTTGCTTATAAGCTGGGTTGAAAAAACATTATAGCTTTTCTCCAGCAGAGGGTGAAATGTTTTTCTTTGACTATCTAGTAACATGATTTCAGATCCCCTTAATACGTCTTAAATCAAGGGCAACATCTGGTAGATCAAAATGAAGCCTATATGGAAGTGCTAAAAGTTGCTGTTCATCAAGAATCTGCTACAAGCTGGCTGCAGAAAGACCAGAATTCACATATACATCAAGCCAAAAAAGCAGTTTAGAAGATATTAGGAATTCAAATTTGTCCAATCAGAGGCTCAGCTTAGCTCACGTGACTGACGGGCACCCTATAGCTGTTAGAAAGATATTTCAAAGTCCACATCATATCCAAGATGGCCCTGTCCAAGGATTGGCTTCATTTGACTGTATCAGGAACAGACAGGTGATGTCACGGAGACTATGTCCATATTTTATACACTCTATGCTTAAAAACTGACTCACATGTGATGTTCATTTTTGGGGGAAATATGGCTCCTGATATAGTCTGTAGACATGTTCATCATTCAACTTTACATGGGCTGGTGTGAAATAAGGAAAGTAAAATAGCAAAAATCGCCAGTATTGAAGAATTGCAATTCAAATCCAATCAGCACCCCAAAAATCGTAGAAGTATCGAAACAGGAGAAAAGCATATCGTCCCAGCCCTGTTAAGGCAGATGGTCTCAGGTGATTTACGTTAGAGATAGACCCATTGATTGGTGCTGATAAGGCTGGTAAGTGGCTTTTAGGGTGCAGTCACACTGACCATCTATACCATGCCTTACCGAAGTTCATTTGGCCCCCCACAGCGCCTTTCCTCTGCTGGCCAGTAAAGCCTGCGGTCACACTCCAATATGAACCAGACTGAACGCACTCACATGGCTGTCCTACGTCATAATGAAGCGTCTATTTACAAGAAACGCTGCTTCATCAGAGTCAGGACAATGAGACACAGAGGACATGGCAGTGACTTTAGTTATTTGAACTTATGTTAAGTCATTTTGGTCCAACAGCCTTCTAATACCCCCACTTTTGTTGAAATGATTGACAAGAGGAGCAAGTTAAGTGATTATACATCATAGATTATACATTATCCGCATGCCTGTGCTCATGCATGAAGTAGATCATGCCGAAGCAGAGAAGTGTACCATGCCTGATGTGTGTGCACATGAGGCAATTACTACCTGCAGACACTTCAGGCAGCCTTGTCTGTCCCTGCTGTCAAGCAATGTAACTGCTTTAATGTTTTGACTATGTCGCTATTTTTTCTGAATCCATTGGTTGACCACTAATGTACGAGAGGCTCTGCCCACACATTAATACTGCTTAGGCGGGCTTCTTCTGCTTTTTCCACAAAGTTAACCTGCCTCTCTATGGTTGAATACTGGAGCTGACGACAACATGCACAGGACCCTGTCTCAGCCATGCTCTAGGTGGCATAAACTATTTCTAGGATGCACGGGACATGCCTCGTGCTGGTCCTTGTCAGGTAAAGAGAAGCTACTCCCCTGTGTAAAAAAAGACTTTTCTTTGCTTCTGCCTTCGTGCTTATCTTAAAACACAAAGCTTACACAGACTCAGAAGTAGTGCTCCAGTTAATGCCAACAGGGACAGGTAATCTAACTCCCAGCCAGCAGCAGCCAACAAAAGGCACAGAGGCAACTAGCTGTGGCTAGCTTGTTCCACTTTATCGAGGTGTTGTCAATGCAGTGAACAGTGTAAGAACTGAGAGATGACTATGATGAGGCCTGTGTTTGTGTGCAGGTGGGGCCTCACATATGTCATCACAGACTATCCAACTAAAGGTGTGAACACAAGTGTTGTCAGTCAGGCCACAGGGCTGTGATATCCCCCACTATGTGTATTGAACTGAGTGAAGTGACTCAAAGGGAAGTTGTCCTACTTGCTATATTACAGCATAGCAAGTGTTTGCCGCTCTCTAGTGCTAAGCAGGCTATTGAGGATATACAAGCACTAGATAACAGTGATAGTAATGCTGACTGTGAGAAGGTTTTGTTATATTTTACTGAGAAAGTGGATTTTATTGGAGCATCATTCTCTATGAGTTTATACATAGCTGTTGTACCCTTTTGATTCCACTTAGCAAAGGTATTATCCATCACTGCAGGTTTAAATCTAGGGTTCTGAGAAGGCCATATCACTATTTTACTCTCTTTACAGTTTATATTTCTTAACATTTTCATACCATATTTTTAGTGTACCTTCTAAAACAATATTATCCATTTTTTTTGTCTGAGTATTCTTTTTCACCTAATCTCGCCTGAGGTTGAAACTGTAACACGTTCAGCTCAATATGTTTCCATCTAGATTGGTACCCCAGAGAGCACCAATACACAATGTATCTCGTTTGGGCAGTGTAATAGTATGCTTTAAGATTTGGGGGAGCTAACCCCCCCTTTCTCCTTGTCAATCTGAAGTGTCTTGAATTTCACGCTTGGCTTTTATCAGCCCAGATTAACCAAGATATTTGTTTGTCCCACGTTGTAAACTGAGATTTTGGGATTCTGACTAGTAGTGTCATATCCTTCTGTAACTTATAATTTATGATGCTATAGTATGCAGAGTTCCTCTGTCGCCTCTGCTGCCCACTCCTCTACCTGTTTCACCCGCGTCTTCACTTTGCCGACTCGGTTAGACAGACCCTGCATCTCCGCCGCAACACTGTCTAGCTTGCTCTTGATTTCTTGTCCCACCTGAGTAAATTCTTGTCTTAAACTTTTGTTGTTTTGTTGTCATCTTTGGGATCTTTTATTGCTTTAATATGTCTTCAGGATGTAAACTTGTGCCGAGGTGTTGCTGACCGTTTGTACCTTTAGCTGGGCTGCTGCTGCTAGCTTGACCTGCTTCAGTAGTATTGGCTTTCACCTCTGAGGGACCTTTGTCTTGTCTGTATTCTGGTATTTTTTCTTCTCCTTTAAGGCCGTTTATAGTTCTTCTCCCACTCATCTATAACAAAACTGTTAAATATTGAATTATTGAGTTTTAAGATGGGAATTTGCTTCAGGTCTGAGAAAGCAGTTTCACGTGCGTCCAAATACTCCATCGACAGACCAGAAGTCCGCCAGTGAGCTCTTTTAAATCTCTTCTTAAAATATACTTTTATTGCAGAGCCTTCCCAGATTTTATTTGAATTTTATTTGAATTTATCTTGGTTTAACCGTCTTAAGAAATTTATTCTAAATGATTTTTATTCCTCTAGCTCTTCTGGGGGAATTTAATGTCTTTTAGGATATGTAATATTTCTTTATTCTTTGTGTGTTTTTATTATCTGCCTGTTTTATTTTGCTGCCCATGTAAAGGACTTTGTAATTTGGGATTAGAAAAGTGCTCTACAAGTGAAATTCTTCTTCTTCTTCTTCTTCTTCTTCTTCTTCTTCTTCTTCTTCTTCTTCTTCTTCTTCTTCTTCTTCTTCTTCTTCTTCTGCTTCTGCTTCTTCTGCTTTTTCTTCTTCGTCTTATTCTTCGTCTTATTCTTCGTCTTATTCTTATTCTTCTTATTCTTATTCTTCAGGTCAGTTTTTTTTTTAACCTTTTTTTACCAACTGAACTATTCATCAAGGACTAGACAGCTCGACACTATCATCAGATCAATGCTGTTTTGTAAACTCAGTTTCATCACCAAGCAAGGACTTAATTCCTGCGACAGAAAGCTTAAGCCTCAGCCTTCATTAATGTACCGCATTTAGAGCCATCAGGTGCATATATTAGATCCTTTTAAAGGAGTCTTGTGTGGAACATGTCAGGTGGAAACATTTAAAAGTCAGCCAAAGACTGAAGTTTCAACCATTTCTCTTTGCTCACATTCGTTTTATTGGCTTGCTTGATTTCGCTAATAGATTCAGTGACAGTTTTACATTCGTCTGACAGTCGTATGTGTCACTGGAGAATGAAAAGCTTGGCAATCAAAAATGAAAAAGGAGCATGATTTGGGGAATGGTCAGTCAAAACGCCTACTGTGATTTAAATAATGAAAAAAGGATAAAAAGGGTGTGATGGTGGAAAGATGAGGACAGAAGAATGTATCGAGAGGAAAATTAATAAGAAAAAAAGTTACTGGATCCAAACGGTGGGTAAAGTAGGTTGTGTCAGGGTTGGCAGCTTTTGTTTCCACCAGTCAGATGGGCCTGGTTTTGATCTCTTAGCCGTAAATGACAAATGGGCTGAGGTGAACAGACAGCTGTTTGTGTGAGGACTGAGACAGCGCCAAGAGATAGTTTTACACCCTGATTTTTGGCACGAGAACTTCAGTTTTACTGCATTGTTCTTGCTTTATATCCACCCTCTGGATCACTGGTAGGTTCCTTGTGGATAAACACAACAGCATGCTGCATCTGTGAGTGAGCTCCAAACTGGATTATTTTCCTCTTGCGTTGATTTCTTCCCTGGCAGACGACTCAGCGTTCATGGAAAAGTTGAAAGAGACGAGGGTATCTATTGTTCATGAGACCAGCGCTGAGGCGAGAGCTTTTCAAAGATCTATTTTTTATTCAGACAGCAAGAGAAAACAGAGGAGCCCTCTTTTATTCAATTTGTCACTGAGAGGCAAACTGATGTAGCTGTGTAATAATGTTGACATCTTAAGAACTTGACAGCGAAGCAGCAAACAGGTCAGCAGTGATCCGTGTTCATGTTAACATTGACTATTCAAATACACCTGATGGAGAGGGCAGACCTGTGGCCTGGATGTTTTGCCTGTGAACTGTTCGTGAGAAGGACATTCAAAACACTGAATTAATGGCAAGAATTACATTTCGAAAAGCAACAACTATCCATGAAATTCAATTTGTGCACTTCCAGTTCCTGCTTCTGGACTTGGCTGTTGTGTGATGGAAGTTTTGGAAAAGATACGCATCATTTTTGAGAATAAATAATCATAAAATTATAATATGTGATGATGTGTTGCCACAGTACATAGAATGCCTTCTTTGCTATTCCTTAGCTTTAATTTGATTGCAACTGAAATGAGTACACAACCTGAATATTTTAATTTTTGTCCACCAGAATGAACAGATGGAAGAAAACACCTGATGTGATGTGATTTGATTTTGAAAGGGGAAGTTAGTTGTTGGAGCTATGATCTAAAAGCTTAAATTTCCTCATCTTTTTATTTTTAAATGTTTATATGATAAAACTGAGGCAAGGAAAAGACAGACAGCCTTGTAACTTTCAGATCTGTAGGGAGTATTTCTGCTGTCTTTTTTTAAGGCTTCCAAATCTGTCTGGATTCTCCATCTGCATTGCTCGAAGCTGTTTGGTACTGCTGACTTTCAGAACGAATTTAACGCAAGACGGATTGAGGTACATGAAACCGTCATCCTGGCCTCCCACTCCATCCCCAAACATTCACTGCTGATGTGTGTGGATTCGTCACAGCTGGATCACAAAGTCTTGATGTTGAGATTGTGCACTGGCCTCACCCTTTCCTTGAAAAATTCATTCCAGCGTTTGGCAGTGTTTAGCAAATGAACGCCTCGATACTGACAAAGCAGATAACTTGCATAGGAAAACCAGCTCCTCAGTCCAAATGGACACATTTCTGTTGTCCGTTTCAAATGGCATGTGGGTGTTTTATGTATTATCTAACCGCATTATTCAGTAAAGACTCAGTTATTTCCCAATCAGTCTTCTGTAATTAAGTCACAGTAAATAGGTAAGCAGTGTGGCCAGAGAGGATATTTGAAAGAATGGTCCAATAATGTGTCTTTATCTACCAAGTGGTGGTGGGTAGGGAGATTTTTAACACTGGCCCTGTATGAGGTGTTTATGTCTCACCCCTTCATCTCGTGTTTTTATCTTAACAAAGAAACTGCATCAGTTTTCAGATGCTCAGTAAAAACGTCATCCTTTAACCAAATTCCATTGAAAATGTTCATGTGCACTGCTACATTCTCACCACTGTATAAAAGTAGCTATCAGACTATCACTTTGATGTTTTTTAATTTGGACTTTTGATTTTATCTGTTTGTTGAAGTTTCATCCTGGCTGTGTGAGGAGGCGAGGCTGCTAAAATGACGTCATTTGCCCTCACAAAGCTACTGGGACCTCGCCAACGCATCAAGCATAAATCAACCTTAAGGCTGAGCCTAGATACCCTGCAGAGAAATCTCATTTCAGCCATTCATATTTGCGATCTTGGCCTTTCGGTCACTACCCACAGCTCATGACCATAAGTGAGGGTTGGAATGTAGATCCACCAGTAAATTGAGAGCCTCGCCTTCTGGCTCAACTCCCTCTTCACCACAACGGCCCGGTAGAGTGTCCGCATCTCTGCTGACGCCACATCAATATATTTAGGGTGTTAATAATAATGATGGGTTTAAACCTTATTGGTTGGCAGAGACGTTCAGGGGGGTACCTTTACTTTTCTTCTGTGTTTGTATAAATGTCAGACCCCTGGTGCTGGAATGGATGTATAAGAATGAATGAAGTCTTATTCTCCCATGATGCAGTTTTTCTCTGATTGCCAGTGATTGCAGATGTGTAAGAATGTGACTGACAGGAGCCTTAAACTTAAAGCAATAATTTACTGACAGAAAACCGCAGCTTTCAGAGAAAGCCACAGCTTTCCTTGAGATAAACAGCTGTCACTATCGCTGCTGCCGCCAGATTCTCAGGCCTACTCTCGTGGTGTTGAATATCTGAACCCTGTGAAATCTGTGGAATAAGTGTAATGTGAATGAAAAATACTGGCTAATATAAAGCGCAGTAACAAAAAGCGATTGAGGGTGAAAATGATTCCTGTGATGCCTTTAAAGAAACAGAAATATCAGTGGGTTTTGTCGGAGAAGATGAGATGGTTGTACTTGATGACACTCCTGCTGCTGCAGCTACTTGTGACCCCACACGCTGCCACAGCACTCAAGATGAAGCCTCATAAAAACAGTCCAAAGTCGTCAGTAAAGTTTGAAGTGCTATTGGAAATACTCTTAAAGAAGATGAAGCCTGTAAAGAGTCCTTTTACAGTTTGTTGAAATGAGTTTCAGGAAGTGGAGTTGCTGACTTGGCTGTTCTTACTTCTTTGAGATATGGGAAGAATCAGAGTAAATGACTAACAGGCTGGATGACTGTTTGAATTTGAATTTGCTACAATCACTTGTCTCCAGAACCTGAAATAACCAATTTAGTCTGTCAGCTGCAGATGACAGTACACCTAAAGAGTAATTACTGCATCAGATAAAGGCGTCTAAAATTCATAATAAGAGTCACAGATGTTTCACTTTGTCCCTGCCCACACGTCCTCCCATGTTGCTGCCTTTTCCTGTGGGCTGCTCTCTCCTCTCAGGCATGTCAGCAGTTTTGGGACTTTTGTGCCTCAGACCCCTCTGAGTTTATTTACCAACCTATTATGCAATTTCACACAGCATTAACTTTTTCCCAGTCCTTCCTTGAAGTTAAATTTGCTGTCTGTGTTCGATGGCTCAAAAAAAGATCAGAAGAGGTAGGTTGAGTGCAGCACAGAAAGGAGTCATCTTTCCAAGTGGTTAAATTTCAGAAGGGAAAAAGCCTGAAAATCCATCATTCCTCCAGAAAAGACTCTTGAGACTGCAATTCTCCTGTGATATTTGAAACAGACTGCTACTGTATGGCACACTTCTCTTGTAGCAGAAGGAGAGGTAAGCCGTACAGGATGGTGGTTCTGTAAGAGCAGATGGATGCATTTATACATTGAACGTTGTTGTAAAGTATGTCTCTGTTTGAACACAAACCTTTGATTTAAACAGAAACTCAGCCCCAAGTTTGTATGAGTAGAGCTTTATGTAAAATGTGTCTTGCCAATGTCAGACGGGTTCTGCTGCTTTAGGACTCTACAGCCTGTGCCAGTCGCGACTGTATGAGTTCATGTACAAAGATTTATGGTAGGAAATAACTATACTCAGAACAAGCTGTGGTATCCATCAGTTCCAGTCAGGGGTATCAAGGCTGCCAGGAACAGATATAAGGCTCACTTCCTGCTGTAGTGGCATTATTTAATTAAACAGACTTGGGTTTGGAGGTCTCCTGTTTACCCATTCAGTTAACCCTAACTAGCTACAGTAAAAGCAACAAAGCACTTCTTCATAAGGGTTTTTGATCTTTATTCTAGCTCACTAGCTACAGCTAATAAAATAAGCTCAACAGTTTTGATACAAAAAATGAGAATTGTACTTCTGTGTTTCCTCTGCCTGAAATCAAATGGCTAACACATTTCCTAACACCTGAAGTTAAAAATCAATGACTGCATAATGTGTGACATATACATAAGACTTATTAAGAGTAGCTGAGATCTGTGTATTTTTCAGTATGAGTTTGTTAAGCAGTTCTTGATTCCCTGGCTCCTCAGGTTATATTTCAGCATGTGATGATGCTACACTTTCCATTTCTCTCCAACAGACCATATGGTAATGCACTTACTTTACTCTGTGGTCCCTTTCCCCCCAGTTATTTGCTGTCTTTGCTTTTTTTTTGTCTTACACAAATATACTTTTTCTGCGCTTATGCATGCTTTCCTTTTCATACCAGTTGTCTTCTTTTTCATTATTTAGTTTGTTTGAGCCCCTGAAATAAGCCAGAACTCCTGGAGGGAGGAATGGTGTAAAAGTTTCTGTTCTGTACAGTCCTACCCGAAGCAGGCCTGTGACCCACTCAGAGACCTTCTCCACAGCTTCACAAACCACCTACATAAAGGGAGTAAAATGATCTTCAGCTTCTGGGCCAGCAGGCCTTGTGCCTTTTTTTCGGTGTCTGTGCGTTTCTGCCTTAAAAGGTAGCTTTAATTTATCAGTGCTCTCAGCTCAGTGGGGGTGGAACAGATCTGATTGTATCAAACCCCCGTCAAGATAGGCTAAGAATAACTAAAGCTATCCTACACCTTAGCTTGTTTTCGGTTGGTTCTTTCACACCTTCTCTGCTGCATGTTGTTCTTCTCTGGAGTTAAATGTCATGCAAGGAGAGAAAGGCTAAGTTTGCTGCTAACATGAAGTTTATGGATACAAGTCGCTCTCGACAGAAGTGGGAGTAGCTGTGTTTTGAATAGTGCATGCATTCCTTGTTAGAGAGTTAACCTGAGTGATTATCTCTCCTTCCCATGGTGGTTTGGCTTGCCTCACCTCTCAGCTTCTCTCTCTCTCTCTTCCTGTCACTTTTCCTCCAGCTGCTGTTCATTAACAACATAACAACAACTCAGAGCATGTGATGTTCTCACAGGTCAGAGATCACTCTCCATCCTGCTTGTGAATGATTGACCAAGTAGGTTTTAACTATACAGCACACAGATCTGCAGCAATAAAAAGGGACGTGGACTTATAACAGTTCTAACCCAAGTTATTACTGTCACTCATCTCACAACTTTTCAATCCCCATCAAACGAGGGAAGAAAAAGGGTCCTTTGTAGTTTGAAAGGACTCTTACTTTTACTCATTTTCAAATTTAAAACCTCTCTAAAAGTTGTATTGCATCTTGGGAAAAAAAATACAGCTTTTTTTTCTGAAATTGTAAACATGGACACACTGCAAAATCTGGAAAGAGCTAGGCCTCATTCACAGCAGAATACTGTAAGGATTACCTTAAGTGTCAGTTGGAGAAACATACCACTGTAGTTCATACCTCAAATGGTTTCATATGATTTCACGTAAACTCATGGGAATTTTGCTGTTCTACAATTCTACAATTTCATTTACGCTTTTTTCCAAAGCGACATACAACACAAGCATTTTGACAGAAAGGAGAAACCTTATTAAGTGCGAATAAATGCTTCAAGTTAGATTTGTCACAGGTGTAAACAGAACTGAGACTGTCTCTAATCCGCTGTGGATCTTGTTTTACACTTAAAAATACAAGAAAAAGGCAAAGCAAGTCTCAACATGGCAATGAAGCTCTGCTGTTACACCACCTTTGTAATTTTTTGCAGTTAACAGTTGTAAACCGCTCCATCATACCCATGTCCCAGTGTGCAACTGTGCTACATAGGAGCTTAAGAGGCATAATGTTTGACAGCCCAGTTCTTTATAAACACATGGAGCTATGCTATCCTGCACCCTTGTTACACCTCTGTTACATCTGTTATTTCCTCAGCCCTGTCTTGAACAGGCTGTGTAAATAGGACTATTGGGAGACTTGTCACAGGGGTTGTATGTATTAGCATAAATTGGCAGGAAGACTGTACCTGTTTGGTTTCCTTCTGCAATGTTAGCTTGTTGGCCTGTTGTATTCATTCAGATTTAATGTCCCCAAATACAAAACCTCTTTCTGAAATTAACTAGAGAGCTTGTTTGAGTTTTTAAGTAATTCAGGAGGTTAAAGATTGGAGCATTTCTAGAAAATCTGTTGGATGTCAAGAGCAGACGAGGCCTAAACCGGTTGCTGCTAATTGAGGGCAGATTCCATCGTCCTGTATAAACCAGACCAAAACTAGTTTCTTAACTTGGAGTTTAAAAATCTGGTTTATAGGTTTAGACACACCATTCTATTTTTTTTCAGTTCACTGTTCTTTTCACTTGCTGTGACACGTTGTAGCATGAGATCGGTAACTTCAGATTGATGGCAGGGATACTTCCCGGCTCAGGCCTCTTGATCATAGGATCAAAAAAGCAAACATACAAAAGTCATTCCACTGAAAGGGAACAGCAGAGGAAAAAAAAATATATATATATTTTTTACAAACCTGTGCTAAATAAATAACGTCTGCATCCAGCGTCCTTTTCTGGAAGCCTTCACTTGTCACATATGTGACAACAATCCCTAAAACTGTACACACACGCACACACACACACACACACACACACACACACACACACACACACACACACACACACACACACACACACACACACATCCAGCCAGACCGGTTGATAAAAACAGCTTGATTAAGGTCTGTAATATGTCACTGCCTGGTTAGTGAAACTGTAGATCATAACTCAAAATGAGACATATTTTCCCCCCGAGGAGAGCAGCATGATGAGAGTAGCAATTTGTTTCAAAGAGCCTGTATCCCATTACAGCGGAAATTCTCCTTTGTGTGCCAGAAAAGAAACCGAGCGACAGTTAGAGTGTGTAATTAGTCTTTGTTAAAAGTCTCACATCTGCTCTCCTTCTGTAGTTCAGCCCACTGAACATGTCTGTGAATTTTAAGATCATACAATATGTTGTTGTTATCCTGGCGTGTTTACAGCCTAAAGCCTGTGAGCTCCCAGTGTCCTAACATACACTCAGCCAAAGACGCTCTTGACTCATGAGGAGACAGAGGCCAGATGAATAATGCACAAAAAGTTCACTTTGTGCACATGAAGAACTGGTACTTGTGAACTGAAATTATATATTGTGCAATATCCTCTGTGGAGTGTTAACTTCATCCCCTTGATTGGGACAGTCCATCAAGCATGAACTGAAAGATGAGGTCAAAGTTTGGCTGAGAAAAGAGTTTCATAAAGTGGTCTCAAATCAAATTTCTAGGACAGGTTTGTAACAGAAAGCTTGATAAGAAAGCTACAAACTGCAATTTTACAGATTTGAGTTTTTGACTGAAAGGGTCTGAGGAAAGACATGTCAGGTGCATTATGGGATCTGATGTTGCTGGTCCTTAGACAACCATCCATTTTCTACTGCTTATCCTGTTCAGGGTTGTGGGTGGCTGGAGCCTATCCCAGCTGTCTTTGGGTAAGAGGTGGGGTACACCCTGGGCCGGAAGTATACCATGGTTCACTGCTCTTTGGCATGCTTCGGAGAGGTGTGCTTTGGCACAGCACACTTCATGCACGAGCATGCCGACATGATCACTGCGACCGCTCCTCCTGACAGTTATTTTAAACACTAACAGGGCTGTTAGAGGGCTATGTTGGACCAAAATGACTAAACATGAGCCAAAAAAGTAACTAAAGTTGTGGTCATGTTTTCTGTGTCACATTGTGTTGACTCCGATGACGCTGCACTTCATGATGACTTGGCGAGCTATGCATGTGCCTAAAGTCATATTGGAGTAGTGTGTCCGTGGGCTGTACTGGCCAGTGGGGGAATGGCGCTGCAGAGAAGGAATAGTGCTTTAGTATGGAATGGTTTGGATGGCACGGTTATGACCGCGCCCTAAGAATCACCAGTCAACCCACTTAGCATGTTTTTGGACTGTGGAAGAACCCATTCATGCATTGGTAGAACATGCAAATGCCACACCAAAAGGGCCCACCTCACCCAAACTTGGATTCAAACTGTTGACCTTCTTGCGGTGAGGCTGCAGCACTAACCATTGCACCACCTGTCCTTAAAATGAGAAATTTTGGTTTAGGGTGTCTTAGACTGCTGCTTTAATTTATACCGCTTTTTTTCTTTTAAATACTTTTTACTTTATGATTGGATGCACAGATCCGAGTTTAACGTTTCAATGTGATGCCACTACCCAGGCTTTGATACTTTTCATAGCAGTTACTGTAGTTTCAGGTGGTCGCTTGTCCAAAACAATAAGTACAAGAACCTTCTTTTGAGAAACTCAAATGCTCGCTGGGTAGTGTCACACGTTTCTGCAGTGGGAAAATTTGACTGATTTTCCAGATTTAACCCCTTGAACAAGTACTTGACTTTTCTGGACCTCAAACAGTAGGTTTCAAACCTTTACACTAACAGCAGAAGACATGTTATATTGCCCTGCTGATGTCACCAGGAGCTCAATCTGAAGCATGTTTGTGTGTAAAGGCTGATTAACTGGTGCAAAGCCAAGGACAGAATCACTCTGGTTTAAGTTTCAACAGGAGTGTTGACTCTTATTAATTCATAACAGCTGGAGTCCAGTAGAGTAGAGTCAGATCTCAAATGTGTGCTTTAAGTTATCTCTGATTCATCTAAAAAACAAGGAATGGTACTTTATACAAACTGTTATTTTTATCTCAAGTAAAGTTTATATTTGTATTTTTTGTATAAAGTGACATTAAGCTACGCTGCACACACACGACATCATGTAAGCAGCTGACTGTAGAAATCTTGGCTTTGGTTCAGCCAAAACACACACACACACTGAGTAACATACACACTCATGACCCTCCCCCACCACTACAGCTGCACACATCCACACATGATACCCATTCACAAAAACACACCTCACCTTCCCCTGCTGACCTACAGAAAAGTTTTCTCCTTGTATGGGGAAAAAATACTTCAGGGCTTGAAGAACCCCTCTGTACCAGGCAAACACACACATACACACACTCCTATGGTATGAGGTAACATGTGCTGTGTTTGGAGTCTATCAGAGCTGTAGCATAGATGACCTCAGCAAAGTGCTTGCTGTAACTTCATACAAATCCCACTGACGCATCTCACAGCTTTGATGTTTCTCTTTTTCAAAGTAAACCCCTCATTATATTCCCCCCAATGTTCTCTTTAAAGAACACCAGGAGCTTTAATTTTCACAAATCACAATCATTTTCCTCTAATAAACAATGTAATGAAAACACTTTACAACACACAGACATGTCTTAAAGCAAGAGAGGGAATGTTTTTTGGTTTTTGTAATCACAGACCACCGCTGTGACCGCAGAGGGGACAATCTTTTTCTGTTAGCGGAGAGGAGAAGGAGGAGGGGGCATCAAAGAGAGCCTGGAGGAAGAGATGGGTGAGGGGGAAGAAAAGAGAGGAAGCAAGTGGCTGATGAAAGAGTTTCTACAACTGAACCATCCCCACCCTCTGCATCCACCGCCCTGGCCTACTTCTTCACCCTTCTGCTGACACACTTGAATGATTCAGCACTTCACTCCATCTCCCCCTCAGCTTCATCTCTATCCGCACGGACCTCCAGACCGTCCTCTCTCGCTCCCCCTTGTCTTGTTTTGCATTTCCCTCATTTGACGTATCCTGCAGCACCTTTTCTCTCTCCTGAAAATTGACTCAGA
>CM061144.1:20642296-20739796 GCA_030710495.1 Labroides dimidiatus | reverse complement strand
CACCTCATCAGGAGCATGCCCAGGTGTTGTAGGGAGGTCATACAGGCACGTGGAGGCCACACACACTACTGAGCCTCATTTTGACTTGTTTTAAGGACAGTACATCAAAGCTGGATCAGCCTGTAGTGTGTTTTTCCACTTTAATTTTGAGTGTGACTCCAAATCCAGACCTCCATGGGTTAACAAATTAGAATTCCATTGATAATTTTTGCATGATTTTGTTGTCAGTACATTCAACTATGTAAAGAACAAAGTATTTAATAAGAATATTTCATTCATTCAGATCTAGGATGTGTTATTTTAGTGTTCCCTTTATTTTTTGAGCAGTGTACATTCAGAAGCTTTAACAAACTGTGAACGTGAGGGAAAACAAAAGACTAATGTGTTGCATGTTTGTGTGTTTGTGTATTTGTGAACCACTGGCTGTGTTATCCTGTACAGCACTTCCTCCTCCTCTCATTGTGAGAAGCAAAGCTTTGGTGGGCAATAACATATTCAGCTGATGGAGCCAAAGCATTTACGGAGGGGATCTGGCTGATCAAGCTGCCAGATTGATGTCACACTTTTTCTACAGACCAGAACACAAATTTAACTCACTGCTAAAATCCCTCAGGGCAGGACAGATTCTTGCATTGCTTTGAAGCAGGTTAGCCTTCATAAGTGTTTGTTACACTTTTTCCCACGGCTGAGAGCCATTTATTTGCACTCATTTATTTACTCATTCATGTTGTTTTTTCCTCCAGCAGGAGATAAGAGGAGAAATTTGATTATAACACCAGATCAAATATCACAGGGTCCTCAAAAGCTGCATGCTACAATCAGTCAGTTTACATGCAGTTTCAGAAATTGGACTATGAGCTTAGCCAGCACGAGATTGGGCATTAAAATGCATTAAACAGCTCAGCCGGGCTGCATACGGACTCCGCGTTGCTCGATTGACACACCTAGATAATGCAGTTGCCAACAAGCTGCTGGTTGATTCGGCCACCAGCAGGTCTCAGTAATCCTCGGCGTTCAGCCGGATGAGGAAGAAGGTGACCATGATAAATAGGGTCGCTGCACTCAGACAGGGTGCATCTCAAAGCGCCAAACTACATTCTCCTCTGTCCTCCACGGCACCGGAAGTACTTCCCGAGGCGCCATATTGAAGGATGTCCCAAATCGTTAATTGTGCTCAGAGGAGAGAGGAGATACAGGAGCTGGCTTCACAGAAGTCTTTTCACTAACATACAAGCCACCATATGGGATATCACTCACTGATAGGACGCCGCAGCAGCTCAGCCTTGAAACTCTGAAACTTCTAATCACCATAGTAGGGCTGGGAAAAAATCGATTCTGTTCTAAGATTGAGTTTTAGGGTTGAATCGATTCATATTTTCATAAAATCGCTAAATCGAGTTTTTAAGAGTTTTCCCCGTTTTCCCATTTTGCTTTCGCCAACTGGCTTTTCGTAGTCTTCTGCAGCGCGGGTATTCTGAGCTGACCCCTCCCCCTGCACGCGCAGCACTTGTAAACTACAGACAACAAACAACATGGCAGAAATAGTCGGCGGTAGAGAGCGACTTCTTCCCAAAATGGGTATTACGACGTTGATAATTTGGAATTGGTATGGATTTACTGCATCAGATGAGGGACAAACAACGCCTCGCTGCAAAGTATGCCAAAAGGCTGTACTTGTCGCCTACAGCAGCACGAGCAATTTGTTCCAACATTTAAGGCGAAATCATGCTGCTGAATGGGAGAAGTGTCGTCTTCTTCTAAAAAAGGAAGACCGGTCAAGCAGCAGTGACACAGACAGCACTAAATCTCTAATTTAATCTAATTTTTCTAGCAAAGAATCTTTAAAGGCACATTCAATGGTGAATGATGTTTACATGTTCAAATGAAGTATCTCAGGAATTTGCTAATTTCAAATTTTAGTTAAGATGTTTCAAAGATTTTTTCCTCAGTTGTGAGGATGGAAAGACTGCACACTGTTCAGCGTCACTTTATTTTGGCTAACGTTTACAAATGATTACCTTGTTTTTTTTCAAGGCTTGTTGCTGCACTTTGATAAAAACAATTAATTCTGTTGTTGGTCATATATTTACAGTCTGCAGTTATTTTGTTTTTAAAGTGAAGGAAAAAATCGAATCGTGAATCGAGTTTTTTATTCAAAAATCGAAGATTTTTTTTTGAGGCAAAATCGTCCAGCTCTACACCGGAGTTTAATGAGAGCAAAAAGACGGAGCTGAAAACAGTCAGTATCCAGAGGATAATCCTGAAACAGGTCATAAAGCTGGGGTTAAAAAAGATTGATGTGAGTTTAAAGCTCACAATACTGAAGACAGCCGTCATCAAATCAATATAACAGAGGATCACTGCTGAGTTTATACAACTGTTCAGGTCAAATTCATCATCAAACAAAAAAATAATTCATAGAGTGCAATAAAAAAGATTGAAGATAAATATTGGTGATCGGTTATTTCTCTCCTTCATTTCCTTGTTGATTCTCTTTCTGTATGAAGAGAATTTAAGTCTGAGAGAAAAAACACCTGTGATGTTACATTTCATTCATGATCATAGTGTTTGTGAAGAGTAACAGGTTTTCTGTTTTCCCTGGAATCTTATAAATAACTAATATCCAGTCTTCCTGAGAGATCATAAACTAGGTTATATTAATAAGTTTTAGGGTTCACAATCAGATACACTTTAGATAAAGGATAAATAATTAATAAATAAATAAATATTTTCTTCATGTGAAAGTGTTTGTTGAACAGGTTAAAAACACAGGCAAAGCTCTGTTACTGTTTTTTTTTTTTTTATTGGAGTTATTACAGCGCACATGTTCAGACACACAAACAGCTGTTAGAGCTGACTGACAGATGATCCAGAGGTGATCAGCTGATGCCGTCATCACTAAAACATGTCGCTTCATGTGACGCTTCCGAGGAGAGGACGTCTCATTCCTCTTAAAACAGATCTCCTCATCTCCTCTCTCCTTTCTTCATTTCTTTGTGACTCTCCCATGCATCTCTGGTGGGAGGGACTAAGATGCAAGTGGAGGACGGAAGGATGGAACTCTGGCGCTTTGAGATGCACCCACAGTCTGAGGCTCCAACACAACAAACACACACCATGGCACATACATAAATAAAAACATGTATGAAGAGCTACAGCTGCATCCATCTCAGCCATCATCGTTAGACTGTTGTTTTCTCCTCCGGTGAACCAAAACTAGTTTGATGTGCACACAGCTTCGCTCATCAAAAAAGGATGTAAGTAATTAAGTGAGACGTTCTCAGCCAGAAGTCTGATTCTCTTTTCTGCATGTGTAAGACGAGACCCCCCGCTGTGGCTTTAACATCGAGCTATGACCTTAGCTGGGCTGCTGCATGCATGTAAATGTACTGAGTGAAAAGTCAAAGCTGCAGCAGTTGTGAACTTACTCCCCGGTGGAAACACAGTGGAGTTATTTTTCACTGTTCTTATTTTTGTTGTCATTCTTTTTATTTCTCCCTGCTGTGCTCTTGTTCAGGGATGTGCTAGTGTTTGTGTAATCAGCTATGTTTTATAAATGTTTCACTCTAAAGTCTCCCTTCATAAGTATTTCCCAAGAGCAGTGAAACAGACTCTTATCTTCAAAAACAGTTCCTGAAAAGCAAACATGTCGAGGCTTTTAACTAGAGCATCGTAGTTTCCCTTCAGGTCTTCTCTGACCTTAAGGAAAATACATTTAAATATGATATGATTGGCAGTATGCACTTGTTAGCATGTCATGGAGCCACAAACAGTATTTCAGGCTTGTTTTCATTATGTACCTGTTCATTTTTTTGCTGCTGATAAATGCAGTGTTAAAAAAATAACCAAACTAAGATTAAAGGTTTGTGACTGAGAAGTAGAAGGGAAAAAACGAGTAAGTAATGAGTACAACATAGGGCACAGATCAGAGGAGGATGTGCATTAAAAGGAAATAAGGTTAAGAGAAATTGGAAGGAGGGCATGTTCTTGGGTGAAGAGTTTAGACATATGTAATTTGACAGTTTTATTCCAAAGTTTGCTGTTGCAGAGGCAAAAGAAAAGCATTTTGTTCCAGCATATTGAACTTTAAAACTGTAATACTGGAAAGCTCTGCTGGGAGGCAAAACAAAATGACCGCAAATGTCAAAACCCTCTGTTTGCATCCTCCCTCCTTATCTAACCTCCCTCTCCTCTGTGTAATGACATCCCAGTTATGACTGTTTTTAGAGAGACGCTCCCAGCAACAAGCTTCTGTCACTTCTTTCACTCCTTTCATGTTCAACTCCTGCCTGAAGAGAATGTGCATTTATGAGAGGGGTTGTGTGTGTGTGTGTGTGTGTGTGAGAGTGTGTGTGTGTGTGTGTGTGGCCTGAAGCCATTGTGCTGTGATTAAAGACATGAAGACAAAAATATGGCTTATTTTAGATTATTTTGGGATCGTCTTGATAAACAACTTTCCGTGTGAGCCGAGGAAAGCATGGCCGCAGGATGATTCAATCAGGGGTACGAAGACTCTGACATTGTGAACTTTTGCTGTTTAACAGATGATGGTTTACATACGCCCAATTTAGTTTCAAGAAAAAAAAAATTGAGAGCTTTGTCAGGAACTGAGAAGATGAGTTGAAATCTAATTTTGTTATCCAGTTTGTCATTTTTCTTGCTGTGCGTATTGTCTTCTTTATTGGGTCTGATGACGCTCACTTACATAAAGGCTCATGTAACATCAAAGTTAAAGAGGAGAAAAATCCCCTGAGCTACTTAACATTTTCACCACTTGGCATTAACTGTGAGATGACACAAATTAGAGAAATTAATTGGAAAGTGGTGTGTCTGTGGTCTCTGAATCTTTTATAACCCTGTTTGATTTTCTTAAATGACTCTGCTGGTACCGTTTCTGTTCTCCAGTTCTTAGCCATGCTAGCAGCTGGCATCATAGCTCTATAGTTCCTGTGAATCATGATGGCACAGATAATTAATTTAACCTTTATGTTGAGGATATTTTTAATGTATCCATTAACTGCAGCAAACATGCTCTCCAGTTGATTTGTCATTGTGTCCTTATTAGCTAGCTAAGGTTAGCTGTAAACTGTATAATTAATGGACTGGTTTCCGCAAAATGGCTTTTTTTTGGCTGGGTGTGTATGGGACTTCCAGAACTTCTAGGGCCAGCCTTAAGCAGACGCTCAACAAACTGCAGATTAGCTCTTCTGCATTACCTTGTGTTTTCAGACCAGAGGTTGCCGCTTGGAGTTAGCATTTAGCTCGTACAGTCATAAGAGCAGCAAGCATCACTGAAGGTTCTCTGCCTTCTGCAGCTACAGAAGTGTTACAGCCAAACTCAGTTTGATGAAGTTAGTCTTTATAGAAGTGAAACATGTCCATATGACTTCATGCTACAACACAAGTGAAGTGTTTGTTCCTTGTCCTCTTTCTTCTTTTGTGTTTATCAGTGGCTGACTTTTTTTCATTCTTCTATGTTGACGTTGACACTGTGAGTTCACCGTCAGGTCAGGTCTGGAGATATTAAAAGCAGCCACACACCTGACCCTTTGTTAAATAATTGTTGAGACATTTTTGATGTTTATCTGCAGAGACAGCCTGTGAACATAACTTTCTCTCATTTAGAGGTTTTGCTGAATGCAACCTTTTGTTTTGAAAGCCTCTCATGTCTTTCCAGGATCAGTCCAGATCGACTCTCCGTCACAGCCACTGCTGTATAATATTTCCATGATCTCTCTTTGAACCCCTGGGTACTCTTCTGTGCTGCCTTCAAGCAGGTCAAAGTTCAGACTCAGTTCTTGAGCACCACCCTGGTGCTGAGCTGTGTCCAATCTCTTGCTTAAGGACAGTTCAGAAGGACAGATGCTGGCTGTCACAGGGACTTGAACCTTAGTCGTCTGCTTGAAGGATGTTTTCTCTAATCACATACAGCACACGCTGCTGTGTGCCGCCCTCTGGGTGAAAGTCTGAAACCAAGCGCTACACAGAAGACACAACAGCATCACACCTTCTGTGCACGTAACTGTATTTGTCCTATTATATTTATTTCTATTACTTTAAATCTGAAATGCTGTGAAATTCTTCACTTCAGGGTTTGCTTACTTGTTATATTTCTGGTCATATGACTTGTCTCTTTGTATCTCAGAGTAATTAAAATTTTAGTAAATCTAATACTTAAATGAATCTAAATATCAGCCAAACTTATAACGTTCTCATCGACCTCTCTTGCATTGAACTGCTTATTGCCCTTTTAGATGATAAATAGTATAGGCTTGCATTATTGCTGAGCATCAACATGAAGGGATTGTGTGACCGTGCTGCACGGTGAATTGAGCAACTAGCGCAGAGCATCACTGTGTCAAAGAGGAGCTTCACAGAGCCACTTGCCTTGTTTTGAAATAAATTAGTTTAATTTAGTAACTAATAGAATTTTGTTAAGCGGGGACCAAAACAGAGGCATTAGGCCTGTGTCCAACATTGTCTCAGATGTCTGTTAGCGTACAACTAATACAAGGTACAAGAGTACTCATCTGAGCAACTGCAACTCTCAGCTGCCTCTTGGAGGGATTTTTAGTAAGGAGGACTGAGTTGAACAAAATCATCTGCACTTTCTCAGAAACATGCTTTAATCTGGATTCCAGCTTTGGCTCAAGTTTGAAGATATTGCAGGGGAAAAAAGGCCCATCTTAATTTGTTTTTTCCTGTAGTAGCAAGCAACGTTGTTTTTGCACACAGCTAAGATCCAGCGTGAAAAACTGTGCTCATGTGTCCCTTTTTTTTCTTTAATACTTTTGTGTTTTTGGCTTCATGCATGTTTGTTTGTGAGCAAACACTTCTTCGGAGTTCACCTTATGTGTGTGTGTATGTGTGTCTGTGTGTGTGATCGTGAACTTGGCTCCTCTCTGAATTAATCTATCAGTGGATGTGATCAGATTACTCTGGATTATACTCAGACTGTGAGAGGGATGACCAAGACTAGATCAATCCCACACAGACATCGACTCAAAGACAGATCACCAGATTGAGGCTGTTAATACATTCAAGCTCACAAACCCCCACATGAACAAACATGAGCTGTTAAGACATCCTCACGCAGGCTGGGTCTGTTGGGGGCTTTAAATCTATCCCATTATCAGAGAAGCAGGTGTAGGAGCTCAGTTGTTCACCCTTCATCAGAGAAGACAGGATTATTAAGATGGCTAATTGCTCTTTAAAACGCAATCAGGCTAATGAATAGACTTAAAACAGACCATCATATCATTATTTAATTTACATTTTATTTATATAAACTTTTTTTTACCAAAAGCACATGGCTGCATTCGTCAAACTATAAGTAAATTAAAGTTTCTATGTTTGAGTCTGGAGATGTGAAAACAAGCAGTTTCTTTAATCCCTTTCCTTAATTAAAGCATGAACGCTGCTTTCAGCAAATTAGACGCAAAATGAAAACAAGGACCGACCATTTTTAGTATTCATTAAGTAGATTAAGCCTCCGATTTGTTCATTCTTCTATTGATGATTGAAGTTTATTCTAACTACCTCAATGTGTATTCTAACTCATGGTACATCTATGGGCCACCTTTCCTCTGGCCCTTTTGGGTTTTGTTTTGTTTTTGTCTCTATGCAGCTCCACGGTATGAAATCCTTAAAATACCCATCTTTTCCAGAATAACACAAATGTCTATTGCAGTGTTTGCAGTTAGCTGCTTGATTCTGCCTTGCATAAACCAACAACAAAGCACAGAGATAAACATGCACCGCAGGGAAACTAACACCCACGAGAGCTGTTAGGTGGCTCAAACCAGGAAAATAAACCAGCCGCCACAGGATAAATACCCTGAAAATGTAGATTAAACACGTCTGAAAGATAACAAAACAAAACAATAAGGAGCTATACCTTGAAGGTATTTAAAACCTGGTGTTCATGCATTTATAAAGCAAGACAATTGGCAGCATAGCCAGCGTGAAGTGTTTTTATATTTGATTAGATGTTATCCTCAGTCTGACACAGACTGGCTCTACACAGTGACAGACACAAATCAAATGTCATCTGCTGAATGTGGTGTGTGTCACTGTGTGTATTTCAAAATTTTTGCCTCTATGTGTCATGACCATCTGTCAGATGGCAGTCTTAGAAATCTGCAGTCAAAGTGACACAGAGGTAGTGAGAGGGAGAGTGGAAAGAGAGAGGGAGAGCTTTTATAAAAAGAGATTTAGACACAGAATCACAGAATTGGAGAAAATTTTCAAAATGTAGTGCAATATCCCACAATGCCCTGAAAGACTAGTTATTACTGAGATTATTTAACTATTTGCCTTTTTATTATAGCTGAAAAAAACAACCTTTTTTTGGTCTCTTGAAGTAAATGTAGATCCTTTTGTGGGATCTGCACCGTTACCTTCGACATTCTGGGAAGGTCACTTATTTTCTATTTGCAAAGTGGTGTAAAATTTTCACACCCTCGTGGCAATGGCCTGTCATCTTTCAGCAGCACACTTTTCCTATGGATGCATTTTAGCTCTAATCAGGGGGGAATAACTATAAGCAACTTAATCTGCCAAAAAAATTCAGTAAATTTGATGACAGATTGTTTATGGTGGAGAAAAAGAAAAGAGACCGAAACAGTGAAGAAAACAGAAGACGGAAAAAAAAGCAGGAGAGACTTCAGACAAGAAAACTGTGGGCAACTACTGGATGTTATGGAGTAAAGCAGAATTTAAGGACACAGGGAAGGCAGGTGTCTGCGATTCAGACCGATTTAGTTTCACTTAGCTTGTTTTCCTTCATCATCAGTGGAAACATTGAGCTGAGTGTGAATAATAACAGCTGTCAAAAAGGTGAATGAATAGTCTTATAATGTGAGGTTGGAAAACAAATGTACCACTTAGTTACATCCAGATAAGCTTAGCGTAGCTTGGTTTAGCATAGCTAAACTTAGCTTGGCTTAGTTTACCTCTCCTTAACTTAGTCTAGCTTGATACAGAGAAGCAGCTAACTTAGTTCTGAATGAAGGTCAGAAAAAAATCCCTTTTAATTTGTATCTCATTATTTTTATGTTACTCTGCACTAAGCTAAGCTAAGCTAATGGGCTGCGCTAACTACTCCTCTAAAGCTCCCAGAGCTGCTTCATTTGTCACTATCAAACCCAGACTTTCAAACTCACATCGGTCAAATTCCCAGCTGAGATCTGGATTGTCTGCAATCCTGCAACAAAATGTTGGTGGTACATTTAAGAGTGTCTGTCTCTGTGTGTGTGCAGATTAAATCAGTCATATTTCTGTAAAAGGAGAAGCAGAAGCAGGCTGCTGGGGCCATTTTCACTAAGAGGTTTTTAAAGCCATTTATGAGAGTTGTAAAAATAGCTCAGCAACATCTGCTCTACACTTAGCCTTTAAATCATGTTACAATCAGTGAAAAGTCATATTTATAGCAATCATGTGCTGATAAATCATGTAAAGGGATCTCTAAGCACTGCATTGTTCTCATTGTCTGCTGATGTGTTTGTGATGGACTGCAATTCACATAAATCACAAAGATTTTTTTCTCCGTTGAGCTCATGTGGCGCTGAAGTGTTGTTCGTTCATCCCTATACCTTTCTCTGGTTTCCCTTTTCTTCCTAAGTTTCCTTTCCTTGTGTTTTTATTCCATCTCCATTTAACTGTTCAGGCATTTAAAGGAAACGTTAGCAATGAACTTCTTCAAACAGGTTAAAATGTAAGATTGATCTACTGCCATAATATCAACAAGTGACATACGTTTTCATATATATCTGTGGAACAGTTTAAGAAATGCAGAAAGGAAGATGGCTCCTTTCCAGCAGGAACAGGAAATTGCTTGACATCTTCATCAATAGATAGATTTTTTTATTAACAGTTACATGTTCGACCAGCTATACATCACAGAAACAGTCTCTTTATAAACTGGCTGAAAATTGAGAACAGCTGTTCAACCATAATATCCATCAAAAACTTTTTGGTTGGCTGTTTGCAGGATTGAGATATGCAGAGCTTGTGGGATAGATGTAAATTTGGGTACTTCATCTCCAATGAATGCCAGTATATTTTTCAGGATCTTTAAAAGCTCTGAGACTTTTATGCTGAATTTGCGTCTAAAGACATAATACCAGTAAAGGCTGTTTTAAATTCCTTTGAGCAGCAGCAGGCTGACTGAAACAGATCGCTCATCCTAAAGAATGTTTTACCCTTTTACAAAAAAAACCCCAAAGATTTAAGAAATACTTTGTAAATTGTTCCACATCATGCTGTTAGGCTTGTTGTGTCAAACTTAAATGACATTAGAAATACCAGAAAGTTCTGCAGTAGTGGCATCAAGTTTAGTCCACTGAGTTAGCAGCTGGATCGTAAATTTTCTACAACCCTGGCCTCGTTTGAAATGCTGGTGATGAAAGTATGAATTTTTTAGCGGCTCTATTCATGACAGTCTGTTCCTCTGTCAGAGATGCAGGCCTTCCCTGCAAAGTGCTGCTTCAAGAAGTTTGTGTCTGTGCAGCTTTTAAGGCATTATGTCCTGCTTCCCAGTGAAAGATGTTGAGGAGTACGAGGAATATGTGATGTTTGTTGAGATGTGCACGCCTAACCAGAGAAGTCTGTCACATTAATGTGTGTTTGATTTTTTTTTCTTTCTTCCTGAGAAACATCAGCTGATTAGATTATGAAAAGAAATGTAGATGAAGTTTCATGTCGAAAATCAGTGACAACAAATCCCATGAGCCCATGAGTGAAAGATGTCTTCAAACTGAAGATGTTAATGTAAAAGTGGGAAAAAAAAGCCAAAAACACCAAAAAAGATACAAAAAATAAAAACAAATATTAAGAAATAATTAATTATGTAGATGAACAAAAAAATCAACAGTTGCACATGGACACCTCTTAATGCTTTTATTTCTTTCCTTTGATTTAAATCTGTTTGATTCTATACTACTTAGTTTTGTAACCTCCTGAGTCCTCCTCCTCCCTCTACCTCTGCCCTCCCCCCAGTGATGGACAGAAAAGCCCTGATCTGTCCACACAAGAACAAATATCCTCGTTCATTTGTTTGACTACTTCAGCAGGAGTTATCTCTTTGTGTTCAAAAGACAGATCCTCAGTCTGTCAGTGATGTTGTTGTGTACCTGCTCAGATCTACTTAGAGTGTTTGATGTTGAACACAAACAGATACAAGAGAGGTCCTTTCTCAAGAGAGAAACATGTTTCCACAACATCTTCTCTCAAAGTAGTGGTGCCTGAACTGAAGACCTCAAGGCAGTCATGCATGTGAAGAGGAGCAGAGCATTTGCTTAACAATGCTCTAACAGTAGAGAGCACAGGACTGACATGATCCGCAGAAACACCTCAGCTGAACCCATAATGAGTCTGTTTGTGCTGAAGAGAGAGGGAAGCTCCTCAGGTTCAGTATTTCTTCTCGATCAGGTTTAAAGTGGAATATTTTGTAACAGCCGGGAGTAAAGAACTGTGAGACATTTCTTTTCAAAGAGAGTGATTGTAAAATATCAGTGTGACAGAAAAGCCAAGAAAACACACACACACAAAAAGAAGCCAATTTGGAGCTTTAGTTCAGCCGAAAATGTGTCCCGTTTCTCCCATAGAAGCTGTCAAACTGTATTTCTGTGGAGAGCGCACTGTCAGCTTTGCTTTCATCCTACACTGAGCTTTACACCCAGACTGTGTACACACCGGGCTGCTGTGAACACTTATAGAAATTGATTTTCTATAGGATTTTTCATGAGTTGTGGGTGTTTGACAGTCTTATCGTCTTTCAGTCACTGTAAAGTGGGAATAGATTTAGCGCAGATTGAGGCACTTGTCTGTAGCAGATGAAAGAAAAAAGCTGGCAGAGAGTGAAATGAAGGCAAGAGTAAAAAACAACAACAACAACAAAAAAAAACGCAGATATGTTGCTACTAGAAATGCAAGGCTTCTTATGTCCTCCACCCCTCCTTTCAGCTGAAGAAATAAACCATGAAACTCTGTTTAAAATGGTCTGAACCATCAAGCTGCCATTGGTCAGCCAGAGGCAATAAAGAAAACAGATCAATAAAGCATTTTGGAGAGGCTGGAGGTGAAAGAAAGCTGCAGAGCAGTGAGACAGCTGGATGACAGTTTTCTAAATTCAAGGGCGAAAGGCTGGGACAGGGAATGAAAGGCTGCTAATTGCTGAGCCTGCTGGTATATTGATCCTGTGGGTTTTAATGGTAACACAAATGGACACAAGGAGGGACGGCTCAGTCCTCTGTCCATCTGAGTGAATTTGGAGGGCGTTAATTTAAGTGTTTTAATGAATAAAGCCAGTAGATGTGGAATGAATAAATGTAAAAGAACATTTTGAAGTTGTTGAAGATTCTTTTTGTGAATGAAGAAGAGTTCAGTCTGATAATAGTCTGTAAGGCCAATGAGTGCAGGAGTGAACTAATGATTGCAATGTTCTTATGAAGAGATTCACTCAGGAAGTGCTTCGCCTTTAGACCACTTTCTTTTGTTCTGCATTTGCTGGACTTCCTGCCGGCTAAACGGGATTAACCTGAGTGTTGTATTCTCTTGTATGTTTGAATTCAAATACAGCAGAGTTTTATTAACTGTGCCTGATTCAAACAGTACACCATTTGTGTTTTCTATCAGATTGTAATCCAGTTGAAGCTGATCCACAGTTATTGAAACACAAGTTCGCTAACTTAAAAATCTCGGCAAGTCTGTGAACCAGTTTGGCTTAGCAGGTGGATCATACGCCCCATGGTACAGAGGTTGTTGGATAAATGATGAGTTCACAGATGTTTCAGTGGTGGTCAAATCACGAAAACTGTGTACTCCTGAGCTTTAGCATGGTCTGTAAACCTGTTTCCTTTATGTGTATTATTATTCATAATATTGAGCAATGCTCATGTAAAAGAATGCAACACTAGCTTAGTAATACTTACAGCGCTTTGGGCTGTTACTTAATATTAAGTCACTTTGTTACACAGTCTGCCCAGGGACACAGAGAGGCCAGACTGTCCCATTTCACTGAAGGGTCGTGGCTGAATTGGACACTTAATTTAATTGTTGTTTATTGTATAAGAAACAAACATTAATTGTTATAAAAATAAGTCTGAAAATTGGTGAAGTTTCAAATTCGTAACTTCAAACTGAAAATGTGTCCCTTAAGCTCCTGTATGCTTTAGATAGTGTGACAGTCTTAGTAGAATTTTAAATTTGTCTGCCAAACTCTTCAGATTACACATCTTCCTCAGTCTTGAACGGGATGCATTAAGCTGATGTCCTGTTTACTTTTTCTCAGACTCAGCTGTGTGTGTCATCTTGGTGTGCGTGCATGGGAAAACTGACGGTTTGTTTTGTGTGTTTTTCAGGACGATTGGGGCTCAAGTGATTCATCCAGCAGGGGAAAAGCTCACAATGCTGACGATAAGTCACACAGCCTGGAGACGCTGCCGCCAGGTAGGAAACTTCACTCAGAATCATACACTGCAACCTCACTGAACTCTGATCTATGACTTTATGATTATGTAATGAATCAATAAAATAAGATACTAAGTAAAATCTGTATTTCGTGATTGGAAGGAAAGGTACCAGTATGTTTTATGTTTAAGAAAAGCCACTGAAACAAATCTCTTCATATTAAAGTTGAAGATATTTGACAGGATCTGGAGAGAGAGTTCAGGACCTCATTGTTTGAAATAAAAGGCAGGACAAATGCTCCCCAGCTGTAAAACATGTGCATGACAGATACTTTAGACCACAAGTAATGTTCCCAGAAACTTCTCCCAGTGACGTTCCCACAACCAAAACCATTTCCGTTTAGAAATGTGGTAACACAGTGGCAGAGCTGCCGAGTGTTTATTACCGGCAGAACATGAACATCCTGAGCTTCCTTAACCTCGCCATGTGAGAATAACCACAAAGGAAGAGAGGACAATTCAGTACACCCAGCAGTCTGATGCAGGTTTTAAATGCTGCAGCTCCAAGATTATCCAAAATAATTCAAAGATCCGTTTTAATCTCGCCACAAACCCTGCTATGCGTCCCCACCCAGACTAAGAGAGACGCTGTTTCCAGCAGTGTTAGAGAAAAGTCACAGCAGCAGAAAGAGCTCCTGAGCCAAGATTTCTCATTCAGATGTCACCCTCAGCCCCTCCCCACACAGGCTGCGACCCGCCAGAGCTGAACACACACACTCTTATCTGATCTGCAAGTGGAAATGCAATCCAATTTGAATTTTGAAGTGAGGGGATTTCAGCTTCAGGGTGACTTTATACGATAGCAATGATGGCAGGGTGTCACAATCAGCCACAAATACAAACATGAGCAGAGGAGAAGGTAGAAAAGGAGTAGAAAGAAACAGGGAGGGGGAGAGAAAGAGGAGAAGAATCAGTGAAAGTGTGTGTGAGCTCAGGTTGTTCAGAAATGTTTAGATGGATAGATAGATGGATTGATGGATTAATAGATAGATAGAAAGATAGACAGGGACAGACAGACCGACAGCAGGATGCATTTGTTTAACCTTTTGGTCAGAAATCGCTCACTACACTTGCAAGAGAAAAAGATTAGAAAATAAAAAAAGATGGAACTCAAAAATATCAGTCGTCAGTTATCAAGATACTCCATCCATCCATCTTCTACCGCTTATCCGGGTCGCAGAGGCATCAGTGAAGACCAGAGACCCCTGTCCTCGGCCACTTCTGCCAGCACCTCTTGGGGGATGCCAAGGTGTTCCCAGGCCAGCTGAGAGATATAATCTCTCCATCATGTTCTGGGTTTACCCCAGGGTCTCCTCCCAGCTGGGCATGCCCAGAATACCTCCCCAGGGAGGCGTCCGGGGGGCATCCTCACTGGATGCTGGAACGACCTTATCTGACTATGCTCGATCTGAAGGAGCAGCGGCTCTACTGCGAGCCTCTCCCTGCTCCAAACCTCATCTCATTTTCTGGTTAAATTCAGTTCGTTTCACTTGGTTGTGTTTAACTGTTTTTTGTGAAGGGAGGTAATTGTGATTTTTTAGGCTTTATACTGTTGCTCAAGTACCCCCTTAATACTTTTTTAAGTATTATTTTTCAGGCTTTTTATGCCTTTAATCTGAGAGGATAGGACAGTGGACAGAGTGGGAAACAGGGGAAGAGTGGGGAGTGACGTGGGAAAGCCGCCATGGGCTGTCTGTGTGACTGCTTGCTTCATGGGGCAGGCAGCCTAGACCACTAGGCTATTCCAGCACCCCCAAAATACTTGACAAGATTCAGAGCTCTAAAAAAATCAATTTTTTTTCCTCTTTGGTGTTTTTTAAAAATCAAATTATTCCAGTCTCTGTCTGAAACACTTCCTTTTAGCTGCTGTCTCTTTAAGGCTACATGCTCCACAAACCCCCTTCCCTCTGATTGGCCAGCCACATAGAGGCCTGTCAAGAGCAGAGCTATGTGCAGACCTTGGTGTTTGGTGCCAGCCCCTTTAATGTGTTATGAACCATTAAGGAGATTCTTTGCAATGACCTCATCATTTCAGAAAGTTTTGACAAGATCCTGTAATATTTTTACAACGGACCAATTTGAACAGCTAACAGACAGAAACGGGGATTTCCACAACATGTGAATATGTAGCGTTTTGAGAATCTGCACAGACATCCAGCATTGTTTAAAATATTGGAAAGCATGATACTCCCTCTTTAAAGTAATTCTGGTAGTTTTTCAGTTTAACCAAAACGGATCTATTTGGAGAGAAAAGCTTTTTTGTTTTTGTTACTTTATTTGTTATCACAGGCAAAAACTTTGCTGCAAAGGTTTAGAAGTGTATTCCAGGACTCTGTCATTACTTTTTCAAAGAATATAATAAGACAGGTGTGTGTTCAAAGTGTCAGCATTGGGTTCGTGGTTTGGTCCAGATTAAGTGTGTCTTGACTTCAACCATCAGTAGGAAACCTGACAGTGTCGAGGGATTACCAGAATCTGTTGCAGCAAACGTAAAGAGCCAATCAGCAGCTATGGATGAAGGCAGCTAGGTGATGAGAGGTGAAGACTGTTTAGGCCATCAGATCACAAGCTTGGTGTAGATAAATTCACCTGCCAAATGTGTCTCAGAACATATGGGAAAGTGTCAGCTGGTTCCATGGATGCAGTGAGAAAGTTATTCTGTTTTTAGCGAAATAGGATGGAAAGAAAACAGTTTCTAAAACCTCAGTACACGATTATTAAAGACTGAGGTTGAAACTTTCATCGGTTTAACGTCATTACTTTAATTACTCTCTGACACCAAACAGAGATATCAGCAAGGACATCACACACACACACACACACACACACACACACACACACACAGACACAACAGTCTCAGAGGTGCTTTTTTACAGTCGCAGGCAGATCATTGAGAGCTTCAGTTAATTAGCATGCCAGACACTTTCACATGCTGTCAGGGCACACGTGTATTCTGCAGTCTCTCTCTGTTTCTTGTTCCCTCTTGTTGTTCCCTCTCTCTGCATGTGCGTCTGTCTGCCTGTCATGCACACTCCCATCCATACAGAGCGATAGTGTAATCTCCTCCTGCCATATGCTTAACACAAGTCATTAGCATAGCAGCTGCACCCTGCTAATTTGTTGCATTATTATTCGCGTGTGTCTGTGTCTCAGTAGTCACTGATAACTGTGAAATGAAACATGACAACTTTCTCTGTTTACTGTGCAATGATCTCGGTAATCTGGACGCACAGACATTGTGTGTTCCTCTGTGTGTGTTTGTGTGTGTGTGCGTATTTAATATTCAAGCTTATGTTTCAGGCTGTAGCAAATTGCTAAATTTAGTATTATTGTTCTTCTCTCACTCAGTGCAGGGAATAATAAATGCTCCTTTGTGTTTTCTGGCTTTGCTGAAATATAGCCTGCTTTCTTCTGCTCTGCATATTTTTTTAATGTATACTACGGCATAAATCTCATGTCAGCTCTCCTCCGTACCGTGTTGCTGCCTTGTCAAGCGGCGAGGTTTCCTTCCTGTCAGTCATGAAGAATACTTGCAGCCAAGCTGCTGCCTACATTTCCCATTCCCTCTGATGATTAATCCCATTCATTCATTGGACACATTTTTAGCTCTTTTCAAGGTACAAACTTTCTCTTTGTTGGCAGCTCTTATTTTTGGACATACCTTGTGTTTATTCAAAACAGTGGCATTAGAAATGAGTTGCTTCTAAAAAATATGGGCACACAAATTTTTTATTGTTAAGTGCTGCTGTGTTATTTTTCTAAAAGTAAGAACACAAAGAAAAACAGCCAAAACACTTAATGCAGTCTAAAGATAAATCCAACCTGTAAACATGGCACAGCAGCATGTTTGTTTTTTGGCTTAACAACCCACTTTCAGATCCCAAAAAAAGAATTTTGTGCTCATTAAGGGCGGAATATTTTAGGATTGGAAAGATTTGAAGCCTTTTTCCCCTCACATAATTAAACCAATCCTTCCATATCGCTTTACCCTTCATCCCAGTTAAACAACAAATATAATAAAGGGGGAATAACATGACAAAAAGACACTTGGAACCCTGTATTATGGCTGTTTTCATAATGTTTGTGCATATGTTTATGTGTGTACAGGTAAAGTGCGCTGGCAGGATTTTGACCAGGATCTGTACGTTGGAGCCACGGTGGTCCGACCGGGTCAGGATCCATATGCAAGGAACAAGTTCAACCAAGTGGAGAGTGACAAACTCCGTATGGACAGAGCTGTGCCTGACACAAGACACGACCAGTAAGTATAATGACACATGCAAACATACACAAAGTCTTGTCACAAGAAAACACTCGTGTGACTGTTTATTATTAGTAATGCTAATATTACGAGTGTAACTACCTTTATTGTAAGTGTACATGCCGTCCTGTGCTGTCAGAGTGTTTGACTAATTGGTACAAGCTGGATAAGATCTCTGGAAAACTCCCTCTATTGTAGTCTATCAGATGGAAGCAGGAAGTGGCAGCAGAGCGAACACTCACTAATCACTGTCTGCACCATTCATAGTACAAACCTCTGCTTGCCATTGTTCCGCCTGTTAATTAATGAAGAGATGAAATTAGTGGGGTACAATACAAGATGATCCTAAAGAATAAAATTAAGCTTTAATGAGTTCGATACTTGCTTTTACCCCCCCACCACCCCCACCACCCCCACCACCACCACCACCACCACCTAACAACCCGTTGAATGGAGAAAACGCTGACAGCTTTGAATAAGAATGTTAGGTAAAACATATAACTGATACTCAAGCCGAACAGCCCGTCTTAATTTCTGATATTATTTGTCAGAAACACAAGTCTGTCAACTTGATCGGGATCAAGTGTTACTCTCTTTTTGTTTCTGCACGGTGCACTTCATGCACGAGCCCGAGCACGTGGACATGATCGCCGTGACCGCTCCTCTCAACAGTTATTTTAAACAATAACGGGGTGTCAGAGCAAAACAACTTAACATGAGCCAAAAAGTCACTGAAGTTGTAATCCTGTCCTCTGTGTCTCATTGTGCTGACTCTGATGAGACCACGCTCCATGTAAACAGAAGCTTCACGGTGATGTAGGCAGGCCATGCATGTGCCTAAATTCTGGTTCATGTTGGAGTAGTGTCCACGGGCCATACTGGCCAGCGGAGGAGTGGCGCTGAGGCGGGGCAGTCGTGCTTGAGTTCAGTACGGTTTGGATGTGAAGCAGCGAGTTGTTGTGTGCAGACAGAGGAGTTTCCTTCAAGTAGGCTGACGTCTCTGGCATGCAGCCGACATCCTAACGGATAATTAGAGTTTGAATATGAACTTTTCACCTCATATTCGAAGGAATATTTGAAGCTTGAATAAAAAGTGACAGCCCTAGTCTGTAGGAACTTATAGACTGAGTATGGATGTTAGATTGGTTGTGTATCTGCAGCCTCCTCATCCTAATAGTCCTCTGTTAATGCATGTTCATAAAGTTGTGTTTGTGTGTGTGTGTGCGTGTGTGCTCTTAAGGCTATGTGTGTGTAACATAATCAATAACTGAGTAAAGACATTGAACACCCCTGTGGGATTTGTAAAATACATCTTGTTCTTGTTCTTTTTTCTTCTCCCACTCCTTTTCCTTCATCATTAATTCTTCTTACATACATTCTTCTTTTTTGTTCTTTTTGCATGTTGATCACTTTGGTGTTTCAACAGAATGATTATTAAATAAGTCACATCTGTTCTTCAGTTCATTTTGATGAATTATTGCTGATTTGGCTTTTATAGTTTTATAGTTTGACAAACACAAAAAGCATTATGCAGAAACCACTTCAACAGTGGATTCAGACCTGTTGTGAGTTGTAGACAGTCTGTTTCCTGTTTCTTTAAAGGGACATAAACAAACAAATATGACCTTAAATTTGATGTCTTTATAGTAAATAAGTTAGCAGGTTTAAGTCTGCCAGTCCAGTCAAAGATATTTATAAGGGCATGGTCAAATTATCTGATAAAAGACTTCACTGCAAATAATGCAATCGGTAAACAGAAAGAAAACTCTGACTTATGCCAAAAATTAAAGGTAGTTATTACAAGTGTGAGAAGAGAAGTGGGCTTTGATGTGACAGACAACTTGAACAAAATTAACTCCTCTTTGCACTACTAATTAAAGTTTTTGGGGGATGAAACTTACCAAAAACCAGAGTGGAACAAAAGGTCTTTTTAGCCGTTTTAATAAAGCCAACTTTGAAATCTTATAAACACATTCCTTCTTCATGAGCTGAAGATACAGTTCTTATCACGCTGAACAAGCTTGAGTTTTTTGTTCTTTTTTTTGTTCTTTTTTTTTTTGGTGTGCGTTTGTGTCAGAGTGTTTGATGAATCTGCCTTGGAGCATTTCTTTGAGCAAACCTGTCAGAAAAAAAGTTTCTGGAGAAGTTCCTGTATTTTGCCCTGAGTTAGTTTGTTAACTTCAGACACAAATATATGAAAAAAAAAACATGTATAATCATTCAAAAGAAAGTTATAGTATGTCAGCTTGTTAGAATATTTGTGTTTTGACTCCTGCATTATGAGTGATCCGAGGGCTGTATTTGTAACGGCGGTTTGGCCTCACTGATGTATTGACCTTACTGATAGCTGGAGCCATTAGCCTACTAAAAGAGCAGGGATGTGTCTCCTATTGATCTGCTGGTGATGCATCATTTGCTCAGCTGGCAGCAGCAACGACTTTAAAGGTTTTACAAAAAAACAAGAGTCAGTTTGGGTTTTTTCAGGCAGAGAAGTCTCATCAGTGCCTGTAGCACAAGATCAAAGCTGCTGTATAGCCTTAAAACACACACACACACACACCCGTACACAGACTTACACACTTACTTGCTCGCTCAGTGCAGGTATCTGTTTTGTGTGAGGAAGAAGTGTTGAAGATTTCTGTTTGAGATTAATGCAGCTGTGTGTTGATCTCTCCAGGGGAGGTTGCTTTAGCAGATATAGTACAGGGACACAATGATCACACCAATCATACACAAAGACTCGTTCAATAAGAGCGTACTCTGTCCAATCAATATATTATATGACTGTACCTAAATACTGTACACCTAGTCTATCTCTGGCCTTGAAAAATAAAACATCTACTGGCTGCAAAATTATTTCACATTAAATTATTATTTCTTGCTTTAATAAAACATGTCCTTATAAACATATATACAGTATGTTCATTTACATGGAAACAGCATATCTGTTCTCCCAATATGTGACTTTCCATGAATTTCCATTTTTCCTCCCCTTGGCTCCTCTTTTCATGTTGTATGCTTTCATGTGTGTTCCTCACTTTTGAATTGGGGTCAGTGTTTCTCTCACACACATGTACACACCCTGCTGTTTTGTTTTTTTGCCTCCCCCTGTGGTCTGCAAAGCCTGCTGTCAATCCAAGCTTCAGCAGAGCATTACTCTATGTGTATGTGTGTGTGTGTGTGTGTGTGTGTGCAGAATTGTAATTTATTGTGTTTTTTTATTCAGATTCTGTTCATGGTGTGATCCTGCCACAAAGCTTTGTTCACATATTCCGCTCGGTTCATGTGTGTAGAAGTGTTTTTACATTTTTACACAGTGAGACATTTATAATTTGAACTCTTTTGTGTTCATGTCTTTTGTGTCTGTATTCCTTATATCTATTTTTTTTTTGTAATGTGTGTAGTTGCAGACATAAACAGTGGAAGTCTGATCTGCCAGCCTCCAGCGTGGTCATCACCTTCCACAATGAGGCTCGTTCTGCTCTGCTGAGGACTGTGGTCAGGTAGGTGAATGGTGTGTGCGCTTATCTTTAAAACATTTCTTTAAGTGTCTGCCTCAAAAGTTCTGTGAATCTTATTCTAAATCTTTCCTTTTTGTCTGTTAAGTGTTCTAAAGAAAAGTCCTTCTCACTTGGTCAAAGAGATCATTCTGGTGGACGACTACAGTGATAACCGTGAGTGAACCTTGATAATCAGCATGTAAATGCATTTAAAATTTGTATTACCTTGGTAACACCTGCTTTATGTGTGTTTCAGCGGAGGATGGAGCGCTGCTTGGAAAGATTGAAAAGATTCGTGTGTTGAGAAATGACCGCAGAGAAGGTAACCTGAGGAAGAAAATAAAAGAAAGTATTAGATGAATTCAAATTATTTGTTTCTATTTTTAATCTCTCACTTTCACTTTTGTTTCTAGGACTGATGCGATCCAGGGTTCGAGGTGCAGATGCTGCCACAGCACCGGTCCTTACCTTTCTAGACTCTCACTGTGAATGTAACGACCACTGGCTGGAGCCGCTACTTGAGAGAGTGGCTGAGGTAAACACACACACACACACGCACACACACACACATGAATCTTTTTATCTAATAATAAAGCATTAAAATTAGAAAAGGAAAAAAAGGTCAAAATCAAGTCGTAAAAGCACAGTAAATGTACTAAATGAGCAGGGAGGAGACAGACTTTTTAGACTGGGGTGGACAAACAGGAGCTCTGGACTTTGCAGAGGTTTCAGTAAGTAAATGTGAACTGCACACATGACAAGTAGCATTTTACTCACCCCCAAATGTTTTACGTTCCTGTGTGTTTTTTTGGTTTGTACTTGAAAAACTTATGAGATGGAGACATTATGTAAATCAACTTCAACTGTACTTTTTTGCTTTTAAGAATCATCCTAGTTGTCTTTTAAGCTGTGCTTCAAATTTAGTTGCAAAAAAAACAAAACAAACAACAATTTGAGCCTTTGAGACAGATGTACAGCCTCTCAGATTATGAGATCAGTATTCATGCACTGATAAAAGTGGGCAGGATGCCTCTGTGCTGCTTAGCTCCCTGAAATTGTCTGAGGGGGAAGGGGTGCAGACCATTTCAGAGACAAATGTAGAGCTGAAGAGTTTGTAAACAATTCCACCTCTGGGGCTCTGAGCTGATCATTAGGAGAGGAGGAACACAGACAGTGGGACACTTTGCCAGCCTGTATGGCTGGCTAACACCAGTCTTTAAGCTGTTGGTCTCAAGAGCTGTAAAATGGTGCATGCTACTGCTTTGCATCAAATTTTCATAATCGGTATCATCACACTGTCGGAGAAGCAGCTGAAATATCATTCTGAAGCTGCCATACATGCAACAAGGAAGAATTCAGAGAAAATTATTCGTCATATGAGTTCTGTGGTCAGATTGTGCAAAACTAATGGGGAAAATGATATGATAAGTCATAATTTACGTACTGACTCAACCTTCTTTTATTTTGTAAATGCAGCTGTGTATTATAGTCAGAATTATGTCTAACCACATATTTTTATATCATCATAGATGGCTAAGTTTCTGTTCTATTTTACTCTAAGGCATTCATCCAAAATACAGAAACTAAGATTTAGCGAGTCACTATTTCCATTAACAATTCTGCAATTTCATTTCATTTAGCTGAAATTTTCCATTGCAATCTCTGGGAAAGTCTCAGAAAATACAGAACTGAAGGAACCTGATGTCTGTCTGAAGTGGAACACCGTTTGAACAATGGAGGTCGTCCTTTAAATATTTATCCAATAAGTTCTCATTCTGCATTTGATCCTCCCAAATGTTGCATTTTGTCGTTCCCAAGTTAATAAATGCCTGGAGCCAAATCTGAAACATTTATTTGTCACAGTAATTGACTCTACGTTTCTTACTTCGCTTCAGAACATTTCTGAATAAGATCACTCAGTGAGAGGAGCAGAAATGGTGTCTGTGTGGGTGAAATCTCTTGTTTCATATCAAGTTGTCTTTGCACAAAACAAATACCGCAGGGGCTTGTTTCTGTTATTGTCACTCTGGCCACTTGAGTAATCTTCTCTCTGATGATGTAGCTCTGAAGGTTTAAGCTCTGATCTTAATCTACTGTTAAAGAAAACAGAGCTGCTTACTTTGAGTGCTGCTTTATAAACACAAAGAGAGTAAACTGGACGTATGAATCCCTGCTTTGAAAGTTGGTTGACTCAGTATCGTTTTGTTTTTTTTTTCCTTTCACAGTTTGACAGGAGGTTTAAAGTTCTAACTGATCATTTCACTTCCTCCTCCTTTCTCAGGATAAAACCAGAGTAGTTTCGCCCATCATTGATGTCATCAACATGGACAATTTCCAGTATGTGGGAGCTTCAGCCGATCTAAAAGGAGGTATGGTGTATATGTAGGGGTACTGTTTTGTTTGCAGGGTATGTTGTTTTTTTGCCTTCTCAAACTCGTCCTTATCCTCTTTCTCTCACTAAAGGCAGCTGTTCCTGTTTGTCACACAAAACAAGCCCTCTGCCAAGTCTAAACCCAGCATGTTTAGTTTTACTGGGCACAAACTGTGCTTTGAGGTCTAGTCATGTCCATATGCCACAAAAATTGAAAGTTTGTTGGGTGTGTTCTTCACTGACATTGGTTTAGACATCCCTTGTCCTTACTTTGTTGTATAAAACTTTGAAGTGTTTAGTCTGTGGTAGAGAACGTGCAGAGAGCTTAATTCAACAGTCATTTAGAACCTAAAATCAACTATTTGGTAAACTGCACTTTTATTGTCTATTGCAGCTTAATTGCAGCTTCACTCATGTTTAGATGAGATAATGCTTATTAGATATTCGTATCTAATCTATACCAATATTGATTCATGGATTAATAGATAGATCGGTGGATCAATAGTTAACATGATAACAGACTTGGTCCTGAAAATGTTATCCTTCTTTCTGAGTGTTTTGACGTACAAAAAAAATATGTACATCCTTGCGTTGTCTGCAGATTTCCAGAGTGAGTTTACGGTGTACGTTGGCACATCTACATGTGTCATGTCAGGTTCCGGGGCTGACCTCTCTTAACACTGACAAACAAGTGAAAGCAGACAGCTGCTGATGTGTCCAGACACCTAATTTGAACCTGCCAAATCTAATTACATAATCAGTCTACTACTTAATCCCAATTCATGGGCCTGATGGCGTTGTTTCGTCCTCTGTGTTTTTATTTTGGCAGGTTTTGACTGGAATTTGGTGTTTAAATGGGACTACATGACCTTGGACCAGAGACGCGCCAGACAAGGCAATCCTATCGCCCCCATAAAGTGAGACAGATTAACCCACGCATCCACTCAAGTGATCACACACATAGGGCACACTTTCGTTGCCGGTGTGTTAGGATCTACTAATCTAATCCTTTGTCCCTGCCTGCTGCAGGACTCCAATGATAGCAGGAGGTCTGTTCGTCATGGATAAAGAGTACTTTGAGCTGCTGGGGAAGTACGACATGATGATGGATGTGTGGGGAGGAGAAAACCTGGGTAAGTGCTTTACAGAGTAGGAGAGTCAGGGTGGAGCTAAGAGTTGTAAGAATTACTGTAGGAAGGTTTAGGAGAAAAGTTTCACATGGAAAATAGCTTTAAATAAACTCAGTACTGTCATAGTTTACCAACATACACACAACCACTGTTCCTTTACCTGACTACCAGCCTATGAATGCTTCTCATCTCAGCCACAGCAGCTGGCTAGCTTAGCTTTGCACAAGGATGGGAAAATGAAAGGGAATAGCTAACCTGCCTTCATCCAGTTGCATATAAACATTCTCATATGAACCTCTAAAGCTAACTCATTAACCTGATTCATCTTACCTGTTAAATGTTGTTGCCCAGCAGACCTCTCACAGGGTTTGCAGTTCTAGTTGTTTCAACATGTTTTTGAGGAAGTGCATGTCAGGCTGCATGTTTAGGCTTCTGCAGCGGTACAGAGCTACAGGAATCTGCAGCTCAAGATACGACATATGTTCAATGCACAAGTTAAAATGAGGCCGAAGAAGCTGTTTGGATAAACAGCGTTGTTGTCAATCAAAGGTAGCAAACACTACAGACTACCTTGCATCATAGTCTGTAAAGACTCTTGAAAGAGTGCACAGTGGAGCACCAGTGATGTGTCTCACACTTAGTTCAGCTTATGAGCTCATGCAGGGTTTCATTGCCAAGTACAGAAATCCACTGGTGGTCGCGTCTGAATGAAAGAGTCTCTTAGATGACAGTTGATCTGAGAAAATTACAGTGATAATGTGATAATAATCACAGTCAGTGTTGAGTGAAGAGAACTGTAGTGTATACAATAGAGATCATTTGCAAACAGTACAAAGATATAATAACAGCTGTCTCCCTGTTGCTTTTGTCTGAATTCATTTGGGAAATCTTCTGAGAACAAACAGAGTGATTCATGCTTTTCTGAAGACAACACAGCGATTCAGAGCTAGATCCACAATTGAGACTCTAAGTCTGAACAGTTATTTAAATAAAGTTTGTGCTCGAAAAGGAAACCTGCTAACATCAACACCCTCAAACATTCACGAGATAGACCCCTTTCATCCTGCTTATGATAAACAACTGTCATATTTTTACACCAACAGTTTGTCATGTGTGCTGATCGAGAAGTGTATGTGTGCCTTTTTTTTCTGTCTTTACAGAGATTTCATTTCGTGTGTGGCAGTGTGGTGGCAGTCTGGAGATCATTCCCTGCAGCAGAGTTGGCCATGTCTTCAGAAAACAACATCCATACACCTTCCCTGGGGGCAGTGGAACTGTCTTTGCACGGTAACGCACACATCCACACGCACACACACACAGAGTTGAACCAAACACTTGTAAATTATTCAGCTTTCACCCCCCATTCATATCTCTTATTTCAGATGGTCCAATTTCTCAGTCACATGTGGCAGATATCTCTCTGCCTGATGAGTAGTTAATTGCTGACTTTTCTCAGAGGACATTAAATATTAACTCTTTGGCATATAAGTTGTCAATGCTGGCTTATTTTGATGCAACTCAAATTCTCTCAGCCATACCAAATAGTTTTGGAGCTGTAATGTAACAAAACTATAACATTATGATCAGATGATATCTTCATGTTTTAAAAAAAGGTTCTGAGGCAGAAAACACAACTGAGTAGACATGAGAATTTTCCAAGCTGTGAAAATAGTCTTTTAACCTTGAAGTCATCCTAAAATAATGATTTAATGTCTGACAGCTCCCGTATGGATCGCCTTTCAACACTTCAAGCTATGCCCTAATATAGCATAAACTTACAGATGACCAAAAACTTAGCAGACAGCTAATACGGGGTATCTACAGGGTCTTAAAAGGTCTTAAAACATATAAAATCCAATCATTTAAATTTAAGGCCTTAAATTGTCTAAAATGTATAAACAGTACTTTAATACATACTTTACTCCATATTTAAAATAGATGAACTTCAGTCTCACTATTGAATGTTTTGATTTTTGAGGGGCTATAACTTACCTGCAAAATGAAGCTAAAGTAACTGAGCAGCCCGGTCAAAATGTATTGAGCACAACCAGCTAGTGTGCTGTGAGCGGTGTGTTACAGCCTACAGTCTAGGCTTTATAGCTGAGCTGTGAATAAATACAAATACTTTGCTAGTAATTTCGTGCCACTCTGATTTTCCTTCATGTTTTTTTGTACTTTTTTGCCGATGTGGATGTGACATGAGTCTAAATTTTATTCATTATGGTCTTAAAAAAGTCTTAAATTTGATTCATTGAAACCCGCAGAAGCCCTGTAATATAACATCAAAATGTTCTTATTCATATTTTATAGCTCTTCCCATAATTCCTGCTCAGTGTGTGTGTATTACATTACCTTTGGTAATGTCTTTATTTTGGTCTGATTTTTTTAACCTCTGCTTCTCTTTTTAAAACATTTTGTATTTGTTTAATATTATTATTATTATTATTATTATTATTATTATTATTATTATTATTATTATTATTATTATTATTATTATTATTATTATTTTTAAGTGTGGTTGTAAAGACAAGAATATATATTGTTGAGTTTAGCTACACCTTTAGCGATACACCAGTGCTGGTTAATTCAAATGAAGTGTCAGCTATTGAAAGATGATAAGGCTGTAATCACGGGGTTAAACTTACTTAGATTTGGAAAGAAAACCCATCTTATAAATGAAAGATCTGTTTGCTAATACATGTAACCACATAATCACTGAGTGAACATCAACAATGGGAAACGTGATATATGGAAAGATATGAATCTCTGCTGTGAATCTGTCTCCAACCACAAGAATCAAGCCCTGGAATAGAGCCCAACAAACCCTCAGAGCCCTGATTAACAACTTCAGCAAACACTTCAAAGGGATCTAAAGTGGCTGTGGTTTCTCTGGACAAAGAAAGACAAAAAAAGAAAGGGCATGCTAAGACATCATGTGGAGTATCTTTGGAATCAGCTCATCATTTTTATAGATTATTGTCTTGAGAGTGTCAGTCTGGTTGGCTCAGTGATATTTTAGTGAAAGCAAATCCAGTCTGTTGGCTGCAGATAAATAAGACTGAATGTTCTCTGTAGGCTGTGACCAGCAGAGACATGGGTTAAAAAAAGTGGACAAGCCCTCTAAGGTTTCATGATAATTATTAAAAACTTACTTTAATTTAAAAAATAAAAAAGAACATTTGGTTTTATAATTTTGTCTGTAGATGTGACTTATTTCAGTGTAGCAAACGGGGAATATGGTGAACTGAACCTGTCTGTGAGTTACATTAAAACTTCAGCACACTCTCTGAAGTACTAGTTGCATAACCCTCTCCAACAATCCAAGATATCATTTATTAATTTGATGGCGGTGGAAGTGTTCCCATGTATCATCTTCAAATATGGAGACTCAGCTTAATTTGTGCCTAGATGTTCAGCTCAGTACATCATCGTGCCCTTCCAGCTGAGTAAAGTCCCAGATACCGTCTTTGTGCCTGCTGCCTGTGACCCTGGGGAGAAACCAGAGAGAGCCTGTTTTGTCTGCTCGGATGACTTTATAATTGTTCTGGGAGCAGCATTTCCCAAATATCCAAGTTGTGTATATCGGCTACGTCTAAACAGCACTATCAATTTTAAAAGGCCTCTCGTGTTTTGTCTCTGCTGCTGGGTGAAAGGCTGACAGGATAAAACACTGAGAGTTCAGAGGGCAACCTTGCTGCATAATGAAAACTCTGAAACAGTGAATAATTAATACTAATAGAATTCTGAAAGGTCACTGGTGTGGATTCCAAAATCTGAATTTTGAGCTCATTGACCTTTTCAGTTAATAGTTTTGGGGTTTTCAGTTCAAAATCATAGGGTTTTATTTGGACATTTCCAGAAAAGTGAAAAAAACAACTTGTGATTTAAAACTGGGACTGTTTCCAGCACTAAGTGTAGCTTGTTTGTTGAAATGTAGTTTTTCAAAGACAGGGTGTGACACTGAGGTCAGGGATTTGTCCAGTACACCAGACAAATGCTGTTCTCTGATGTGTCTTGCAGAGGTACCAAAGCCACACAGGATGTGCTAATTTGTAATTTTGGCTAATTTGTAGATGCAACATTTCTCTTTGAGTATTTTTTGTTGTGGTAAATGTTTGACTTAAAAGTCTAAAAGAGTTGGAAAATGTTTAAACTGCCCTATTGCACACTTACATCTCAGGGTGTTAGAGTAAAAAAAATGGGTTGAGAGTAGTTTGGTACCTTTAAGAAATGGTCCGATTATACGTGCTTCAAGCTGTCTTCTCTATGGGGCCAGCACAAATGAATTCATTTAGGGAGCATAATATATGAGCCAATAAGCCAGGTACTGTTGGTACTGGCAAGGAGACGCCTAGCAGTTGGTGAGCTGCCCCCACCTGTTGCTCACAGTGGCCAGGCCCTTGATTCTATTTAACTGCTGTCTAATAGAAAAAAGGATAGTTATATAACATTCCCCTCCTTCTTCAAAGCAGTGTTTTGTACCAGGCTGTTTAATTCTGTGCTAAATTAAAACATGTTGAGGGACAGCTGTAGAGTTGGTCGTCTCTTAATCTGAGGGTTGGTTGTTCGATCTCCAGCTCCTGTTGGAAACTGCTGGAAGTGGTGGAATGTAAATGCATTTAAATGGGATTAGTTTGAACTGATGGGCCTAACAGCATCTGCCATTATTGTATATATGTGTGAGTGTGACAAGTTGTATTAACATTCCTTAAAAGGTTTCAGGCATACATGAGTACAAGTCTGTTTACCATGAAGTGGAGCATTTTGGATTCAGGATTAACTCCAGATTTTTGCACTCCCACTTTTGAGTCATCAACAAATTTCAAGAGCGGTTTGTTTAGTTTAGTTTAGTTTTCTTGTATACAAGTTTTGGAGCATCAGTAAGATATCTCTAGATAAATGTTTCAAACCATGTGTCAGTCTGTTCACTCACTACTTCTTATGACAGTCAGGTGGGACCTGTTTCTTGACACAGGATAGAGCTGTGGGCTGCAGCTGACAAGGTTATCTGGCAGTAATCATCCATATAGAGGGATGTAGAAGGAAAAAGGCCTGCATCAGGTGACATGGTGAGCTGTATACTGGTAGAGGCCATAAAGGTAGACAGTACCAGTATATGAACGGACTGTTCTGATTTTATTTTTTAACAAAAAAGAAATTGTGTCAGTACACACACGGATACTCACTCAATAACATGCTCAAACAGTGCAGAAGCGAGAAAATAGAAAGAGTCACTAGAACATGTTAAACCAGAGGAACTCTGCCCTCTTATGGTGGAACAGAAACCTGAAAAACTCAGAGGTGAGAGCTTTTTTAGCTCTCACTGGTGCCATGTGTCTTACACACACACACACACACACACACACACACACACACACACACACACACACACACACACACACAAATTTCCTGTCCGGAAATGACTGGTTATGTCTGGGCACAGCTCTCATGAAACATTGAAACGGTCTGCCTATTCTGTAATCCTAAATCTGTCCCTGTGTCCCCTCCATCTCTCTCCCAATGTCTCAGTCTGTCGGTCATTTTTCTTCCTCCATAACTTTTCCTCTTTGTTCTTATTTCCTTCTCCATCCCGTTTTTGCTCACCTGCATCTTCTTCTTCCCTGAGACCCATTTAATGTCTCCTCTACTCTACCTCCTTTTTCTGAGTCTCGTCCACACTCCTCTAATTCTTGTCCTTCTTTCTCCTCTCGCAGAAACACGCGGAGAGCAGCAGAGGTTTGGATGGATGAGTTTAAAAACTTCTACTATGCTGCAGTCCCCTCAGCCAGAAATGTTCCCTATGGAAAGTGAGTATCATGAAGCCCAGCAGGGGTCAGACTGTGTCATTTCATTGGATCATAAAATTACAGAGCCAGCCACATGAATAGGCATGTTAATTGGATTGTCAATTAGCAATATGTCATCTGTAAAGAAGCCATTTACACATTTTATGGATGTGACATGAGGCTGTTAATGTGGCTTATAAAAGGGCAAAAAAAACTGTCTGATTTGCACAGATCCAAAGGCTGGCATAATATTTGACATGCTGAAAGGATTATTGTTAGATTATGACGGCATGAGCTGAAGTAGAGGAACATGATGGACTGAAACATCATTTGTTGAGAGGAGGGATCAGTTGAGCAGTGCCAGGGATGGAAGAGGAAATGGTTATAAAACAGGCAACTTAAGGACCTTTCCTAAATATTTGACTACTAAATTCATGTCTGTAGGTTCTAAATGTAGCATTGTTGTTAAATCAACAAATAATTTTAAAGAGCTGGAATACATTTTGGCTGATTTTAGGCTGAGTTTGTGTTTCAAACTCTGACTTTTAACAAATACAAATGATGGGTCTCCACCTCTTCCAACTGTTCAAAACTGATGCCAAAGTACCTCCATGGTTGGGTCCAGTAATGCTGCTCTGATGATCATGGCATTAGGAGATTGTGCAGTGAGATGTGGCAGGTGGAGCCACATTACTGATGACCACTCTCCCAGGGTCCTGGCAATCTCCCTCCCGCCAGCTTACAGTTTATTTAGGTTTTGGTGGTGAAATGAGGTATCATCATCCAGCCACTCCTCGTATTAACTGAAAAACCAGCTAACCGCATTTTGCTTATGTCTACGCCGGTGACGCATGAAATAAAAAGCTGAGAGCCGGTTTGTAAACAGCACACTGTGATGTTCACAGGCAATTCAGACATCAAACTGAATCAAATGTGAGCTTTATATTTAAACTGTTTTGTGTTTCTTTTTTACTTTAATAACACAATGTGAGTGCTGCTTATTCCCTATTCATACCTCAAACTATTCTCAGAATTGGCAATGCAGCAATGAACTCATTCACATTCATTCTGTGTGGCTCCACAGAATGCTTATTATGTTACCTTGTGGGAGCTCTCTTGGCCTCTCCCTCCGGTGCAAGCCTAAGCATTTATTTACCCAAAGGATTCAGCCTCAGGCGTGCCCTGTGCCTCCACCATCTGCCCTCAGAGGCAGTCAGTTTGAGAGGGCAGTGGTTCAATCAATGTCAAGAAATATTTAGTCCTCTAATACTCCATTATCTCTCTCTCTCTCTCTGTCTCTTAGCATCCAGAGCCGTTTAGAGATGAAGAAGAGGCTCGGCTGCCATCCGTTCAAATGGTATCTGGAGAATGTGTATCCTGAATTGCGGTGAGGATATGAGGGCATTTTATGTAATATCATAGGGTACATGTTATGACACAATATTATATAATGAACTTTAATGATACATCTGTTAAGAGAAACCATGATCTGCTGTGTGTCAGATTAAATGTTTTGAACTGATTCTGAAAATATTCATAGAAGTTAAAAAGCAGTTTAATGAAAGTTGTGTTTGTTTGCTTATTCAGGGTCCCAGATCACCAAGACATCGCATTTGGAGCCTTACAACAGGGTGGAAACTGTCTGGACACCCTGGGTCATTTTGCTGATGGGGTAGTGGGAGTCTATGAATGCCACAACGCTGGGGGAAACCAGGTAGCTTTACCTCGACGACACACACAGGTCAGCTTGTAAAATCCTTGTAAAGTCACCAGGAATGAAATGTGGTGGCACTGGTGGTGAGAGCACAGGGGGTATGTTAAAGAATTTAATGTTGTGACTGCTAATGTGAAATCATTTAGCTAAACTGTAGTGTCAAATACATTTCTAAAATCAAGTCAGCTTATCAGTAGAGGTAGAAACAGAGTCTACACCAGTGTTTCTCAAATTGTGGTCTGCGGACCACTAGTGCTCTGTCAGCGCCTCCTTGTGGTCTGCCTTGACAGTAAATACATTTTGTTTTTTAATGGAACATTTATGGAACATTTGAAAAAAAAACACAAGTTCACCAGGACTCACAAAATTTTCCTTAAAAAACAGTCAAGCTAATATTACCTCATTATCGAGCCTACAGGCAAAATCATCATATATTGGTGGCTTAAGACGAGTGACAGTAAAAAGAAAATCAAATGAGGAAGAGAAAACCACCGACAAGGCCAGGAGAAGGTGCAACAGCAAGATAATTTGGCCACAGTAGCCAGTACATGTATGATGCCAGTTTATTTTACATTTTACAACGGTTGTTCCGGGGTCCGTGAGGTTTTTTGGGGGGGATAAGTGGTCCTTGGTCTGAAATAATAATTTGAGAAACACTGGTCTAAACCTTTTTTTAACCTTATTAAGTTTTGATTTGATTTGAAGATCTTTAATGTCCCCTTAAGAGCAATTTGGTTTGCAACAGAAGTTTTAAAACACACATTCTTACACCACATGACAAACACAGTAAAAGCACACAGACATATACAGCACACACAGTAAAGATAAATAAAAATACATAGGGTCATCAAAATTCCACTGGTGCATCATTTCGATCAGGTTCGCATACAACCTGTCAAAAAAACAAATGGCCGTTGGGACGAATGATTTCAGGTACCTCTCACATTAGCTTGTACATTAATATATGTAGCCTGAGTTATACCCCCACATTCACATGGGTGTGTGTGTATGGGAATTTCTGTGTTTATGTGGTTTAAAAATGATATTCCTTGATTAGACTGACGGAACCATGCTCTCACTGAGCAGACAACAGACCACCTGCTTCATGTTTCCGTTTACTGCAAATCAGAAGAAATTTGTGGAAAAACTGTGCTACACTTACTCCCACTTTAAATTTAATGTTCAGCAAAAAGACACAGCTCATTTAATCAGATACATAAATCATGATGCAGCTCTTTTGGTTTTAGGGGTACTTCTTGCTAAACACTTGTTTCCGTCTATAGGGTGTGTCAATTATATGATAGAGTATACACTAGACTTGAACAGACACTGAATGCAAGTCAACCAACCCTTACGCTGTTCACTGTAAAGTAAAAATCTGAAGTGAACAGCTTGTTTGACTGAAAGTATCCCAATTGTTATTTCATTCAAAGGCTGGTTTACTGGAAGATGCTTTATCTAAATATGTCCATCTTATAATGAAAAACAAAGCCTGACAAATTTATTTTAGCATTTACCAGATACAAGCGGGAATCGTTCCTGATATGACAGCCAATTCATTATTTCCCAAAAGTCTTAATCTTCACCAAGACTTTTCCCTACCAGCTCATCTGGTAAACTCTAAAAAGAAAAAGTCAAAATGAAGTTATCAGGAGATCTGAAGTTGAAACCAGTAATTACAGTCTCCGTGTTAGTAATGAAGCTGCTTCATACGCTTCATACGTCTGTTTTTATCCACTCTTTTGTTGATACTGTGGATACATTGACTAACATAGAGAATAGATAGAAAAGAAAAGCCCTCATTATCGGCTGCTTTAGTTGCAACCTTGGACTGTCTCAGTGTTCTCTGTCTCATGTACTGCCTCCTGAACCTGTCAAACTACCAATAAAAAAAACACCTCCTCGTTTGACAGGAAAAATATCCCGACCTGAGGGAAGCGTGAATTTTCAACTTCGGAAAATTTCAGCCATATGCTGTCCTGAAATTTTCTAGAGACGAGCAAATTTTGCTCAGCGAACTTCTTTCTAAAATGATTGACTTGCATGGTTTATGTATGACACGTCTACGAGATCCGCGCGGCTTCGTGCGGACGAGTGACGTCATTTAGCAGTCTCGCTTCCTCGCGCAGTCCTTTTCAAGCAGAAATTCTGCGTCACGCACATCTGAAAATTTTAAACTTCCGTGTAAGAGACGCGGAGACAAACAGAAACTCTTGGGTATATAATTCAACACAGAGATCACCGTGATGACTGTGTGATGAACAATTCCTGGCGTGGAGTTGCGGCCAAACTCGGCAGAGAAGATAAATTGACGACAAAAATTTAGTTAACGGTTTAAACAACTTATTTTCCTCAGTTCTGTGGTAACGTGTGTTTGCCATAAACCGCCCCCTGCAGTTTTGGTAACGGCCCCCGCGCGGAGTGTTAAAAAGTATAAAAGTCACGTGCGTTCTTTCGTGCTGATTCTGCGTGTCTCACGTTCGTGTGGAAAGCTTAAGCCTTTAAACTGAACGTTGTCTTACTAATGCTGACCACCTCTGCTAATAACAGACTCCTTATCAACACGTCAGAAAAACTTTAAGCATTTGCAATTATCTGTGGATAATCTATACTGAAGAATTATCGGTCAGGTTGTAATAATGATAATAATAAAAGGTGAAAAGGAAATGGTTGTAAAGAAAAAGTTCTTTGTTTTTTGTCAGAAGTGTCACTGCATTAATCCTCATGTTAAACCTGTTTTCTGTGAAGGAGTGGGCGCTGACTAAAGACAAGTCTGTCAAACACATGGACCTGTGTCTGACAGTGGTGGACAGAACAGCCGCTTCTCTCATCAAACTTCAAGGTTGTCGAGAGAACGACAGCAGACAGGTAAGCAGCAGTACACACTTTAGAGCATTTCTGAAAGACATGTTTTACGTTTATGTCACGTTTCTGTTGTTTCTCCCCAGAAATGGGAGCAAATTGAGTCCAACTCGAAGCTCCGTCATGTGGGCAGTAACCTCTGTCTGGACAGCCGCAGTGCCAGGATGGGTGGACTTACTGTGGAGGTCTGCAGCCCAAGCCTCAACCAACAGTGGAAGTTCACTCTTAATTTACAATCATAGGGGCGCCAAGGACCCTTTGGAAAGTTAGATATCTGATAGAGACACTAACAGACTCTGACATGGATGAAGAGATGGAAATGAACCTAAAGAGAAATACAGACTTGATGGATTAATGCATCCTCATCGCTCCTCCTCTTTCTCCTCCTCCTCCTCCTACTCCACAGAGGTGGAACCAGCCTGGTCTATACACCTTTCCCCCAGCTCACCCTTTCTTTAAAAAGCAGAGACACACCCACTGGGAGAGTGGCTTGTAGACCCAGGAGGAGTAAACAGGAAGCTGACTGTTTGGTGGATGGTTGATGATAATGGTGATCATGGTGAGGATGATGGTGATGAAGGGGCGTTCTATCCAAACAACATACCTCAGTGTTTTTCCATAGATGGTTCCAGAGACAAATGATGTGTGAATTTTTCTTTTCTTTTTATATTTTTAAATGCTGGTGAAAAGGAACTCATTGATGTTTTTACTTTGTAATTACTTTATTTTCCTTTTAATGTTTTTTTTATTTCCTGATGTAAATCTCCAAGGAGGTTGGCAGGAGCTCTTCTTTCTTTCTTTCTTTCTTTCTTTCTTTCTTTCTTGCTTTCTTTCTTGCTTTCTTTCTTTCTTTCTGACCTTTCTTTCTGACTTTCTTTCTTTCTTTCTTTCTTTCTTTCTTTCTTGCTTTCTTTCTTTTTCTTTCTGACTTTCTTTCTTTCTTTCTTATTTCTGACTTTCTTTCTTTCTTTCTTTCTTTCTTTCTTTCTTTCTTAAGTTCAAGATAAGAAATAAGCGTTGATGATGTCACTCCTCTGGTGCTCTTTGTTTTTAATCACATCGAGCTTGAGCGTGTCACGGCAAACTGAGACTTGTGGTTGGGGTTTTGGATGTCGCAAAATGAGAGAAGAGGGAAATGGACTCGAATTCTTGAGCTTTTCCTTTAATTTTCCCTTTTAGGTTTACAGAATTTACAGAGAAAAGTGGAGAGATAAATGCTGTGTGTTCTACTTTAGGTTGTGTGTGTTGAGGAGTTCAGGAGGGAGCTTCCCCTCTGTGGAAGTGAGCCTGAAACAGGTTCAGGTCAAAAGTACAGTTCCTGAAACCGGTTGTCTTGAAGCCCTCCCTTCAGGACTGCCAGTTTGTCTTTAGGCTGAAGCACTGGCTGCTGCAGCGTCTTCACTTCTTATACCATCATGTCTCCTGCAACTTATTTTATTTGCTTTGTCACAAACATGGAACCAAATTTCAAGTAGATGTTTTGTTTTCAAGGAATTCAGGGGAGCAATTTAAGAGTTTTTCTTCTCATACTCTCACGGCTCTTTAAAAGCTCTCTGTGGAGCCGATCGATTTATTCTTTCTGCACAGATCATTTCCTCTGCTTGCAGCTTTAATAGAAAGGTAGGAAGGTTACTGTCTCATAATCTCTACCAAACTGGTTTTTATGTTGCGGCTTTTCCCCGGAGCTAACAGGTGTTCAGTGCAAAAGGATAATATCTTGCAGATGAGCGAGCACAGACACCATTTAAATATTTGTGCCTGTGCTCTTGTCTCTTTCTATGTGCGACATTAAAAGGAAACGAGTGCTTATATGTGGCTGACATTATTTTGCACTTGGCATCAAAAGTCCCCTTTGTGCTGACAAACTGAAAGCTTGTTTATTCTAGCCTGAGTGCAAATGCAAATAGAACCGTTTCCAGAGTCATTGTTGCAGCCAAATACTTAACACTGTGCACATACACGTGTCCTGAGAAGCTGCATGCATCACCAACAAGCTTTTACAGCCCCACTCAGTCACAAGTGTCTTCAATTAACTCTTTTTGTTTTGTTTTCGGTGTCATGTGCAGCTTAGATGAGCCATCTGTTCAGGAGTTTGAAGCTGTGATCAACAAGGTTTTACTGTTTGTCTTTGCTCTTTTTCTGCTAGAGGTGAGCAGATTTCTTTTTGATTGCACAGGGAGACAGGCCCATCTTTTTTGCTGATGAGAAATGCAAGTGAGAACTCGTCTTGTTTATTCTGGCGAGCTGCTGAAATTTGTGAAACACTGTTTCAGCGTCACCAAACAGAAGTATGCCACTTCGTTACCTGATAGTGTTACTGATGCCACTTACAGTGCATGTGTCCCGACCCTTGTGATGAGTAACGATGATGCAGTTTCCTGAGAAAAAGGTGTTGATTGAACGCAGCTTGACTCATCAAGGATTAGCGTCAGGGCAACCACATCAACACAAACATCTTAAAACAGATACACTGGAAAGTGACACTGACCCCAAGAAATCACGTGCCCTGTTTTTTGTTTTTTTGTTGTTTGTTAGTTTGATGTTGGTGGAAGCGGAGGCCTCAAGTGTTCTTCATTGTCAAATGTTCAAATAACTCCTTTTATGCTCGCACAATCATTAGTGTCTCATTGATTCTTTTTTCTTGCCTGAGCTGAATCGACTGACAGCCGGTCACGTTTTGCTCCTTTGTTTCTTTGCGATATTTTCTTTCAATTTTGTTCCTTGTCCCCGATGTTTGCCTTGTCTTACACATTCATAGCTATTTGCAGATTGAGTGGAAAAGGTCAGCTGACGTTGCAGCTGCAGCTGTGTGAAAAGCCTATCCTGTGACTTGACAGGTTGCTACTCTTTGCTGCCAGGGTGCAGGGGTAGGCGGACCTGAGGCCTGGATGTAAGGAAAGATGTGACTAGACTCAAGGGCCAAAATCTGATTTAGGTATTTGGTTAGATAAAATGCTACTATGCAGGTGAGTTTGGGTTCTAATTATAAAAAAAAAAAGTTGGTGGTTTTTTTTGGTTATAGTTGTCCACGCAGTGTTTTTTTTATTTATTTGAAGCATTGAAATGGTAAATAAAACTCAAGTAAGGTATTAAACTGTGACACATTTTCCATGCTTTTTAGCCACATCTTTCCACACAGTGTTTCTAATTTTTGGTAAAATTTAAAGTGTAGGTCTCAATTAATGCTTTTTTTTTCAGCAGAGCTGGCTGCAGGTACGATCGTTATTACATCCCTATTCCTTTATTTCTGTACCAAAAATGTGTATTGATCTGATACATATTTCCACTGTCTTCCTTTGGTTCTTTCACACCATGTTGACCTTTATTTTTGTTTAAAGTGGCATATAGCGCCCTCTAATGGCATGACTGGGCAACAAGTAGAAAAACAGATAAATAAAAAAGGACTTGGTAAATAAAAAAAGAAAAAGATGCAGTGGTAGAGAGGTTCAGATGTTTTGGGTTTTTTTTAAATAACATTTTCCTCTTTCTTCTGTTTTTCATCTTCTTTAATTTACAAAAAAAGTGCAGAAAACTGAACAGGCAAACCGCACACACCTGAGTGACCATGGCAACACTGTCTGCAGCAGCAGTGCAGAGGTGTTGTCGAAAGCCTTTTCTTTTCAAACTAGTCTTACTCTTGTGACAATGAAAGATTTTTATTTTATTTTTTATTATTTTTATCGCATACACAGGGGGAAATGACTGTAGTGATTCAGTAGTTGATCACCTCTCTTTGATTGGATGATTAAATGTTTACATCTTTAGCACACTGTGCCAAAGTTTCCTCTCGTCATCTCTGTTTTGGGGAAGAAAGAGACTGAACTGAAAGTCAGGGGAGTTGAGCCGCAGGGATCTTGTTTAATTTTTGGTGCACATTTGCCTTCTGCATGTTTGTAGGTCATTCCTCTGAGTTTCTTCCTGACCTGTAGGACATGGCAGAGGGGGAGATAGCTCACAGCATCTGATCTGGTATCAGTTCTTGAATTTGAAGGGGGTTAAAATTTGGTTTACGTGTTTCTCGATCAGTGTCTTTGATTTGTTTTTCTTTTTTTCTTTTTACACTTTGATATTAAACTTTAAACAGTATTTAAAACAGAGGAAGAATATACTCCCTCTTGCAGACAACAATCTATTAGCATGTTTGACTAAACGGTAGTCTGTGAACCAGACTGTCCTCCCCTCTGAGCCTGCAGGACTTTCATTCATGTTCACTGTTTTCAAGGCAAACAACTGACTGATAACTTCGTGGAGTTTAATTGGAAAGGATGAGTAAAGGTTGGGATTTTGCTCTCACTCTGTTGTGTTATGATTTGTCCTAAGCAGAAGGATGTCTTTTCCCTTCAGCCCACTTTACAATCCCCTTTGAGGATTAAGAGGAGAACAGCCCCTCTCATAATGTGAGAAGCCCCTGTGGAGATATCCAGCTCAGGACTGCTTAAACTTCTCCATCTTTTGCTACCCGTGGCAGCAACAGGGTGCCTGAGTGAGAACATAAGAGGGGCTTAACATGCACATCAGGCACTAAACTGTACAAGTCTCAACGACCAGTGAGGACTGATCAAAACAGACAGGATGACTTCATGTGGTAACAATGTATTTTCTAACAGGAATGTGGCTTCACTGAATGACAGTGGTGGATGAAATGGTGTGCAGGGGTCACATGTAAAAGTGTATATTTTTGTAGATACCAACATCAGTGTGTGTACAGTATGTACATATATACACAGTGTACTCAGCTGCAGTTCCTAGTTTTGTTGTCTGACTGTACAGCGCTTCTAACTGTTCCCTGTTTTATAGATACTGCAGAAAATTCAACTTTGAATGAGGAGAAATGATTAACTTAAATAAATGCATTTATATATATAAACTTAACTGTGTTGAGTGTATTTACTTTGTTGGTACAAGCTTTAAGAAGATGCAAAACAACTAAACAAGTGGAGTATACTGACTTGCAGCAGTTTTTAGATGTACAGAAAAGGATCTGGACCCCATTTAAAAATCTTCACCATTTACACTGAGTGACACTTAAATACTTTGAGCATTTAACTGATGGCTAGATAAGATGCTGAATCAAACTGTGGTGTGGCAGCTTTATTTTAAACCACAGATGTTTAAACATAATCCTGCTCGACCCTCAATCCAGTCCATCTTCAAGCACATTCCAGGGGAATAAAGGGGGGCCAAAGCTGCATAGGTCAGTAAAGATCTATAAACTCAGCTTCAGAATATTGTATCTTATCTGGTTTAAAGGAGGCATGCAAAAATAACTTCATACCTTTGGTAATATACCAAATATTCTGTTGAATGTGTGTGTATTTGCTCAATATACCTTTGGTAATGCTGGTAATCACTAAGAAAGAGCAGAACTGATTTGATTAGAACAGTATGACACAAGCAAAAACAAGAACCACCTGGACAGGACGGATAAAGAAAAACGCAGATATAGCAAAGTAAGATATGGGTAATTAATAGATAATTCTCATTATGAAAGTGGTTAGTGTAGCATTTTGAGAGGTAAATGCATATGCAAGTGCATCAGAAACCAGGATAAAAAAATATTTTATATGTAGTTTTATAACATCTGTCGTAAAAGTTAGAGAAGAAAAGCTTTATCAAGCCTCAAAGGGAAACCAGCAATCAATGACAAAATCCACTTTATTAGTCCAAAGGGAAATTGTTGTGCCAAAGTAAAAATAAGTGAAAAGTTTAAAAAAAAAACGAGTGAGTGATGTAACTAATAAAATATTAAGAACAGAAACGAGTATCTAATTATGTAATGCAAAGCGTCATACTGGAAGTCTAAAGAACATTGTCTAGGTCAAGTCAGGTGTGGAAAAATAGTGCCTAAAGTGACAAGATGACTAAAGAGAGTGATCAGACAAGTGGAATCGCATTGTACATTGATGATTTAAAATAAACAGAAATGACTGAGTCTATCTGAGGCAAACAAATGACGCTGCATAAAAATGTATTATTATCTTCTTTGGGCCTCCATATTTCATAAAACAATTTTTCTTAATTATACTTTGTCTATTTTGTTCTACAAATAAGATGCAGTATTTGGGATTTTTTTTTCAAAGTTAAAAGGCCTATCTGTATGTTTGCTTTCTACCACTGATCACATCAGCGTACTTTATTGTGTGTGGGCTGTTGTCGCCTCTCCAGTAGGGGGCGACGAGAAACAGAGACAGAACACACACAGAGTAGCAGAGGAAGACGGGGCTCAGGCAGGCAGAGGCTGATCACAGCACCCTGCAGACTCAGGTGGTGGTCGGTAGTACCTGACAGAAGGGATCAGTAACCTGAACAAACCATGAAGAACGAAGGCATAGAGGGCACGGAGAGGTTCCTGAGCCCGGACAAAGGCAGAGGCCTGCGCGCAGTGAGGCACTTTGCGGTGGGAGAGCTGGTGTTCGCGTGCCCTGCTTACTCCTACGTGTTGACAGTGAATGAGAGAGGAGCGTATTGTGAGCACTGCTTCACAAGGTAACACCTCACCTACCTGTGCGAAACAGCTAAAGAAATCTCTTCTTCGTAGCATATTCACATAGTTGTATCATAAAATAAATGCTTGGTCAGTTAAGATCATACTTAGCGAACCTTACAACCTAGCTAGGTTAGCTTGTGAACCTCTAGACGCTTACCTAGCCGTAGGTGTTTCGCTTCAACTAGTGACCCTGTTAACTGGCGACTTTCAGTCGAGTGTGTCATTGGTTTTCGTAGTAACAGCAGCTCTTGAAACATGAAAGGGTCCTTGAAAGATGTCTTACTTTGATTATTTATCATAACGTCAAAATATACTCTGAGAATGTGTGCTTAATGAAAACATCTAAACAAAGCGGCTCTCGGATGTGCACCTTTCAACAGCTGTTATGGTTTTACGACATGTACAGACACATCGGATCTGAAAGTCGCCAGTTCACAGGGTCACTTTTTGATCCGGAACACCGGAGCTGGCTTTAATGGGTCAGTGCGGGGAGGAAGCTCACCTGACTGACACTGCGGCATTTGTTTTATAGCACTGCAGAGCCATTATCGACGTGTAACTACAAATGGAGCTTTGCAACTCCATAGTAAATACAGCACACTCTTCCGCAAACTGTTTTGCATGCGTTCACATTGTTTTTCTATAGGCATTCATGAAGCTAAATGAACACTTAAGCTCTGCTTCCTCATAGTGTTACTTTCCTGCGTCTAAGAGCATGACAGTCCATGTCTAACTTAACACCCTACATAAACCCTCTACCCTACACCTGTTCAAGGCTCTTAAAAGCCATTCAGTTGCAGGGGAAGCTGAAGTCTTCATACCAGATCGTTCTTTCTTTTGCTTTTTAAATAACACCCACAAGTTAGAAAGATTTCAGACATGTATTGTTGGTTTTTAGTCCATGCTTGCACAAGCATTTGAGTAGGATGTTGAGTGGTATGAAAGGCCAGCCTACAGCTCTCATTGAGTATTGACACATGTGGGTGTGTGTGTGGGTACATTGTGCTCAAAACTTACTGGAAGGTTAAACTGGTGTTTTGTTCAAGACTGAGCTCTGCATCTTGCCTACCTGTTTTCTGTAGATCTGATGTGAATGTAACATGCTTTAAGAAATATAAGCCTTAATCTTGATGCTGTGTCAGTGTCCCTCACTTTCATATCCTGCTTAAACTACCCCTAAGGTTTGTAGAGCAGTAAAAGGTTAAAGTGCTAAATATAGCTGTCCATTTGTCCCAAGAGAGGAGGAGCCAAGAGAGGAGAAGGCCAGGGGTGCAGGTTTGGAAATGGAGGGGTGGATGTGTGCATTTGCTTTCTTACAGTTTAAAAAAAAAGAAAAAAATAGTTCTGATATTTTTCTTTAATGACCCTTTATTGAATAGGACTAAAGTTTTTGAAATTCACTACACTGTGCTTATGTGTCTCTTTTCTTACCAAATGATTCAAACAAACCTGTGAGTCATCTTGTCATCAGTATTTTTCTCAATAAATATATAAGTATCTGAATGTAGAGATTGTAAACGATTGCAGGAAAATATTTGATCTCATTTCCACTTTCAGTCACTGTAAAGTGCAGATAAATGAGAACAACCAGGACAGAGGTGAATACTGTGTTTTAATTTAAATGGATACATTAAACCCAGCTGAGAAATGTCACTGCAGTGCACTTAACAGCGTCGTAGTGGAGTAAAGTGTTGTGTGTTCCTGTCTTTACAGAAGAGAAGACCTTTCTAAATGTGGAAAATGTAAGCAGGCGTACTACTGTAATGTAGACTGTCAGGTGAGAACACATCCTGCTTCATCCTCTGCCTTTGTATGCAGCGCTGTTAGCTTCTGACTGACTTTGAAGTCATAAATATCTTTTCTTTTATCTCCTTTTGTTTTAAGTATTTCTAGTCTTTGACCTGATTCACATGCATTAAGATTGGAACTCGTTTTATTGCTTTTGTGACCGACCTGTGGTCTGTGGACCATGAATTATAAACCTCTCTCCAAGCAAAGCTCTGTCTGATTAACCTGCAATACACACTCACACAGCTGTTGCTATGACAATTCAACCTTTCCTCCCTTAGTCTCTGTCTAGTTTCTTTTTTTTTTTGGCACAAAAACAAACTCAGTGCTCAGTCGTAAAACAGAGGCGGGTGTGTGAATAAATAAAGAAATTTTTTTGGTCCCTCTGTTCTGCTTTTCCTCTCTCTCTCTGTGTCTCTGTCTCTTTCTGTCTGAATTTGAATCCTTTTGTAATATTTAAAGCTAATAGCTATTATACTATCTTTCTTTCTCTCTCTCTCCCTTTGTGAACACATACAGAGAGGTGACTGGCCCATGCATAAACTGGAGTGTGTAGCTATGGTTGCTTACGGGGAGAACTGGTGTCCGTCAGAGACTGTCAGACTGGTGGCCAGGATTATCCTTAAACAGGTAAATAAATAGACACTTAAGTCGATATTTCTTTCCATTATGGGATGTCTTTTTCTCATCTGGAACTTTGGAGGATAAAAGAAAATACATAAATGGCAAGGGAAGCAAACAAAGAGTGAAGGAGAGTACTTAGATGTGAGATAATTCAACAGAATATCTGAGCGCTTTAAGTCTTTTCTGTATTGTAAATGATTTAATATGAAAAGAGGCATGTTATGTGAACATTTCAGAAATCCTTACAACACAAAACTTCACAAAATAACTATTAATGTACTTTAAAAATCTTCACTGTCACCTACAGAGATGGAGTTAACCGCTGTGAGGATAGTCAGGCTGTAATTTTCCAGCCATCTGAAAAACTCAAAATGACTTGACGACACTTTAACACTTCAAGCTGAAAGAATCTGCAAATGTATGAAACTATGAATATATTTTAACAAGATAGAGCATCAAACAGAGCACGTTGCCTGTCTGATGATAGTCTGTCTTAATAATCTGGATAATAATTTATGTAACAGACCAGCTGTGAGCTGCTGCAACATATCAGTTGTATTTTGATATTTTTTGCACAAAAAGACAGGAGTGTTACAGCTGTCCTTTCTTAGCAGTCCAAATACCGGTATTGTACATCCTCATCATCTGTCATCATACATGATTTCAGCTGTGTCTGTTTTTTAAGTGTTATAACATGATCTCAACTTTTTGTATTATTATTTTTGACAAAAATAACCTCGAATGGCACGGCTGTGTTTCATGTTGCAGAGAGTCACAAAAGAGCGCACCCCCTCAGAAAGGCTGCTGCTGCTCAAAGAGTTTGAATCACGTAAGTGTGTGTGTGTGTAAGCGCTTACTTTTGTGCACAATTTTAGTTACATGGAGTGTGCGTGTGCATGCGCATGTGTGTGTGTAGTTATAGCAGTGTAACTATTAATATCCTCAGCTGTAGCCTGCAGTCCTGGTTCTGTCTCTTTTCATTCATTGTAAGTGTGCAGAGCACTGGGACATAAATCCCAAGCTTCATTGTGCTGTAATTTCATGTTCTCTCCCTTCCTTTTTAAAGTACTGCTAAACTGCTCCAAAGTATACACATACTGTCCCTCTCTTTTGTTTCCTTTTTGTTAAGAGAAGCTTTAGTGTGTAAACTGATGTACAAAGGACTGATTGATGATATTGCAGGATTTAGGTCAGACTCTATCTTGCCGTCCATGTTATAAATGAACTTCATAAAGGATAAGAACAGAGCTGGAGCCGCTCACAGTAATCCTAAACACACTCTGTAAGAATGTGAGAAAGTAATCTGGGGTTCCCTCAAACTGTTATCTCTGCTCCATGTGGTAATATCATTTAGTCTAAGCTGTTGTTGCAGGCTCACATGTGTCGTCAGAGGATTGACCAGAATTAACCTTAACACCTGTCTCTCATGCACACAAAGCAAATCAGTGGCCAGCTGCTGCCTGGTGTCACCCGTCTCTCTGAGTATGTGTATGTGAGAGAGTGTGTACGAGTGTGACTGACAGTGACACATGGTGCGATGCATGAGGATATTCTGAACTTTTCTTAAACCAACTGCTTTTATTGGGGAGCCATGTGATTGGAACAAATGTGGTAGAAAAGAAAATCAGCTAAATGGGAACATTTGAAGGATATTTTTTAGTCCTTATGGGCTCTTTAAACTTCTCTTGAGCCAGTGTTAACCCTTTAAAAACCTCTTTTGTATTGATTACCAAATAAGTTTGCAAAGTTAACTCAACTCACATAATTGTGGGTTAAAAAAGGCTGGTCGAAACTAAAATATCAAACTAAGGACTATTTAATTTTTATAGCATAGATGCTTATTGTGAAGTCTGTCCTGTAGCCATGAAAGAATGAAAATACCATAATAGACATGACATTAATTCGTTTATTATCTATTCAAGTAGTAAATCAGAGGGTCTTGTTTCAGATACTGACATTTGTCTGTGTACTTTTCCTTCTTTTCTTGATTCTGCCTCCAGATTTAGACAAGATGGACAATGAAAAGGACGAGATGAACCAGGCAGACATAGCGGCAATACACCACTTCTACTCCAGACACATCAGCAATCTCCCTGACGATCGGGCTCTTACTGAGCTTTTTGCACAGGTAGATCATAGAAGGATCCAGTTGTCATTAGTGTTTCATTTGAGCGGTCGAGACTGTGTGGTTTCATGGGCCGTCCCCTATTTGTGGCAAAGAACTACAAAATGTTTTCCACACGGAGTTTGTGCTACTTCTAACCTGAGCTGCATGGCTCAGAAACCACCGAAACACACAGTGTGACTGAGAAAGCATTCAGCATTGCAAAAGGCGTTGTATTAGTTGGTAAGTCACCAGGAGTACAAACAGTTCCTGCTTCTTTAACAAAAATAAGCTCATTGTTTCTACTAAGATCTTTGGTAAGGTGTGCTCTTTAACATTCATGGGATTGGTTGGAAAAAACAAAAAGCAGGTTTTGGTTGACACACTGACAGATGTTGAACTTTCGTAATGTATCAAATAACAACACATTATAACACACATCAAAGTATAAAACACTTAAACGGCACCATGTCCAAATCTAGTGTTTGTCAGTACTACAAGATCTGTATCACACCCACCCGCCTGTCCTGTCTGTGTTACTTCACAGCGTCTGGCTCTTTAATCTGATCAGTCTGTCAGTGCTGCTGAGTGTTGCAGCAAATGTGTGATGTGATTTGAATTATCGTATGACTCATCCTCTACTCGTTTGTTTGTGTCACCCCTTCTTTCTTGTGTTGCCCTCCCTCTCTGCCTCCAGGTGAACTGTAATGGTTTTACTATAGAGGATGAGGAGCTCTCCCATCTAGGATCAGCTGTTTTTCCTGAGTAAGTAATCCATGTCAAAGCATCATTAACAAGCACCCATTTTGCTGATTTGATGGAGAAATGTTGGGGTATGTTTCTTTCATGACTGATAGAGATCCCTTTGCATGTTCATACATGATCTCATGAATGTGTATAAATCATCTTCCTGTGTGATATGAAATATGAAACCTGCCTGTTTCAAACTATTTATAGCAGGACCCTTCAAAAACTGTCCTTTTACATGCTGCAAATGTTTCATTGGTGATATTATCCAGGTCAAATGTCTTTCAGAAGCAGTCTGTTAGCAACGAGGAGTCACTTAATGACAATGGAGCTGTCTTATGTGATTTGTTGTTGATGTGTGCTGAAAATCAGCTTAAATTCATAAATGGCATTAGAGCTAAAACGAAAATTGATGGTGTGCTTCCGGGTCAGTCATAAATCCGTCCTGTTTGTAACTTTTTAAGCTGCAAAGGAAACATCGTCTGTCATTTTCAGGTGGAGATGATTATGATTAAGTATGGACTCCTCTTCCCTTGTGAGAACCACTTACACATCTGCAGATTGAGTCGCAACTGCAAAGATAAAAAAATAGAAAACTGTGTTCAGCCCTTTGGAAGACTTTTTTATTTTTACACATTCCAACCAAGGTTATTATAGATTTCCATTAGTCTTTAGTTTTTATTTCTGTTTCATTTTGAAAGTGGGATTTCTGTTTTGTTTTTGTTTTTTTTTGTTTCTTTGTTTTGTTTGTTGTCTTAAAAAAAAAGCTTCATTTAAGTTTATTCGTTTAAGTATAACCTAGATTCCAACCTTGTCATTCATCATCCTTCGTAAAAGCCCAACATGCTGCTAATGCTAGCTGTAATGTTTGTTTCAGGGTCTACTAATGAAAGTTTCTGAACTCCTGTGCTTCTCTCCTTTCTTCCTTCCCTTCCAGTGTAGCACTGATGAACCACAGCTGCAGTCCCAATGTAATAGTGACATATAAAGGCACAGTGGCTGAAGTCAGAGCTGTTCAGGAGATAAACCCTGGAGATGAGGTGAGCAAATGCTGGACTCGTTTATCAACAAAAATGCTTTGGGCTGTCAGCAGTTTTGAGGCCAAATGCATGATTTATTTGCTTTTAAGGAACTCCCCGATCTGTCTCTCCCCCTCTCTCTCTCTGCAGGTATTCAACAGCTACATTGATCTGCTCTATCCAACAGAAGACAGAAGAGAAAGGTTGTTAGATTCCTACTTCTTCACTTGCCAGTGCACTGAGTGCAGCACCAAATCTAAGGTACTCAACACATCACTCAAAGCCTCTAAAGTCTTCTTCATAAAGCTTCATAAAGTTTTATGTTTACTTAATTGACACAAGATAAGGCTAAAAAGTTTGATGATTTATGTTGAACTGCATCATTAGTTAGCTCTCCTCCCATCTTTAACATGTGCATTTTTGATTTGATAACAAAATTAGACATTTAGAAAATATTAAAAAATTGTAATCAACCACCATAGTGTGTTTACATTTAAGATGTTTGACATATATTTCTTTTTAATTTCTTCCTATAGGATAATGACAAAATGGAGATCAGAAAACTGAGTTCTTCCCCAGAGCCAGAGGAAATCCGGTCCATGGTCTGTTATGCCAGAAATGTCATTGAGGAGTTCAGGAGAGCCAAACACTACAAAAATATCCTTTTTTTGTGTTGAGAAAGATCTCTCCTCTGCCCTCTTTCAGTATCTCACCTGAAGATTTTCCAGCTTTCTTTGTCTGCTTTTCACTTTGCTTTTCCAGCCTCCTCTTCTTTCTGATTGTTTTGTTTTTCCTTGACTCCATGGTACCTCCCAGTGAGCTCCTGGAGATGTGTGAGCTCAGCCAAGAGAAGATGGGAGCAATTTTTGCAGATACCAATGTCTACATGCTGCACATGATGTATCAGGCCATGGGTGTGTGTCTCTACATGCAGGACTGGGACGGAGCTATGAGCTACGGAGAGAAGATCATTCACCCATACAGGTATTATCCCAATTACGTCATTCCCTGTTGTTATCACGTTCATATTTCACATGTTTTTGTTTTATTTGCACTCACTGCTTAGTTTGATGAATAATTCATATCTTCTCTCCAAAGTGTTCATTACCCAGCTTACTCTCTGAACGTGGCGTCTATGTATCTGAAACTGGGACGTCTGTATTTGGGGCTGGAGAAGAAGACGCCAGGAGTTAAAGCTCTGAAGAAGGTATGTTTTTCTTTTTTAATACTAATTCTGGTTAATGGGTGTATGTAGAAGCTGACCGATGAAAGATTGACAATGCTCTTTTTTTATCTTCAGGCACTTGCCATCATGGAGGTGGCTCACGGGAAAGATCATCATTATGTAGCTGAAGTGAAACGAGAAATTGAGGATCAGAAGTAAAAGCAGAGTAGCAGCCGGAGCAAAAAAAGAAAGAGAGGGAGACCCTGGAGCGGGGAACCTCTCTTTAAAATAAACAACCCACACATCAGGATTGCATGCCATGCATCTTATACCTCTCTGTTTCTTGTCACCTACATTTTTTTCCTTACCTCTTCAGGCAGTGCTTCTTTCATTCATGACTGTCATAGATATATTCTTGCTGTGGAAAACTGTTTTTCTATCTGCAGCCAGTTACATCCTGTCAGACCTGGAGATAAAAAAAAGTTTGGAGTAAAGCTGCGTCAACCAAGTCAACATCCATACCATAAATCCAAAAAGGGTCACATCAGCTTAAAAAGAGAAAAACTTTAAATACTGCCTTTAGAGCTGCCTTTGAGGTGGAACAAAGCTTTCATATGACAGCTGCACAACCTCTGTTTTCAGACTTTGCCTCATTTTTGTCAGTCTGTGATCCTCTGCTCTGTCCAGTGCATCCATCAGTAGATTGTGTTTAGCAGTGTTGGTGTCTTTGGTGGCTGCACAGCAGGTGTTTATTGATGTTTTACTTCTGTACAAACTTGTGTGTAGTTGTTACAGAGGGCATTACTTCTTATCCACAGCTAATGCATTTTAACACTACCAAAAATTCAGCAACAGAGTGTCTGGCTTCATTAATTCTTGTTTAAACTGTGAAAAAAATGATGAATTACCATGCATCGGGTACTCTGTAGCATTGGAGAAAAGACTGCAAACAACTGTTCCTGATTGAATTAGCAGTATTTCTATTAGCTTGTCTTACAGTATGTTTTGCTTGTTTGAGAGAAACGACAAAACTGTTGCATGTTTTATTGTTTCTGTTTGTATTTTGTTTTTCATGAGGCTTGTTGACCAAAAGGGCCATGGTTTAACCAACAAGGAACCAGCTACAACGCTCTCTTTACATTGTATCTTTAACCAAGGGGTCGATCTGAGATCAGTTTGTGTCTTAAGTGACAGCAAGGACGTTAGTGCTAAAAAGTGCTGGATCAGAGCCCCCTTTGCTCTCAGGACAAAAGTGCTTATCTGTAGCTTCTGCTGCTTTTGGTCAAGAGATGCGTTATCAGCCCCTTTTAGTGTTTCACAGCAGAATCATGAATTCAGATCAATACTCTACAAAGACAACTCTTTGGCAACAGCAAACTATTTAATTGTATATCATCCTCATCATAAACTCTTAGTTTTTCAAGATGAATGAATGAACTCTTGATTGAATTCTTCTGGGTGAAACAGTATCTCATGATGTTGACTAAGTTTTAAAAACTTATCACTCAAATGGCATTTACTAAAACAGAAAGAAGTACTTAAAACTGTATGGGAAGGATTGGTGTTGAGGATAAATTCAGAAGGCTTTAGATGCAGCAGGAGAAGAGCAGTTACAGTTCCTGTAACTAGTTTTGTCTTCTGCTACAGACTAAATCATAAAGTGCAGTGTTTGAAAAGTTTACTCAGCTGGAAGGGAAGGAAATACAAAATTAATCACAAGAAGTTCATATTGCACTCACATTTTGTACAGTTTTTACGATAAAATGATGTCAAAATAGCAAACCTGTAAGCACATGTAGTCTCATTTATATCAGTTGCTGTCACTGGACAGCTTGCCTGCCTTCAGATACAATGCTCTTTCAGAGGAACTAAAGGCACAGGTCTAATTCCTTTACTTTAACGCCTGTAGCCTTTCTCCGTATTTTCTATGGATGCAATGTATGAACCACCTTAAACTGGGTTACTGAGGGTCAGAAAAGCCCTTTGTCAAGCATTGTCAAGAAGTGGTCACATTTGTAGCATCTCTTGCTTAGGTGACTTTATGTCCCCTGCAAACATGCATTTGGAGGGTGTCTGCCTTACAGCTCTGTTTGTATGTAATGAGCAACTCTGGTCCAAGTGTTTATTATTGTGATTTTTTTTAAACAAATGAAAGAAGGTGGTTTGCATCAGCCAAAAAGAACATCTAAACCTGTGTTTACCAGACAATGCTTTTCTTTTACTTTTTTCTGGCTTGACTCTGGAGCATGCATATGTAATGTATTATTTTTCTGTGATGTCATTAAAAGTGAAATATGTGGCACAAGGAATAAACTGAAAAGACCATACTCATGCTGCACGTACACATCAAAAGGCCACCTATATGATGGCTTTTGACCTTTTTGTAATTAACACTTTATCAGGCATGAACTTTATTCTTCTGGAATGCATTACTGGAAACTGAGCCTCTGAACTCAATAAATACCAGTACGACACATGCCTTTCTGTATATACTTTTTAATGTCATGGTATTTCTTTGATGTATACTGATCCAAACTGCTTCTGCAGTAGATACTGCAACCTGATGGCTAAATATATATCACATTACTGACAATTTATTCATCTATGAAAGTCAGACTGTTAAGTCAGGAGATGGAAGAGAAGGAAACCAGCTAAATAAAATTGTGCATATTTTGGCAGGGGCAAGAAATGATAAAATTATATTTATGCCTCCTTAACATTAGCCATTAATGTTAATTTATGTTTTGGTTTGTTTGTTTGTTTTTTCTCTGTATATGAGCCTACATTCCGTTCAGTCATTAGAATTTCTGATTCATAGAGCATTGGCAAAACACTTAATATCAGACTTCTTACAGACTGGTTGTAATATAAAAAGGCTTATCTTTTGTATTAGTTTTTCCTACCAAGCCTGTTGTCTGGCTCTAGTGTTATCCTACGCTTAAGGACAGAAAACATAGTTTAGACGAATAAATGTGTCCTCGGAATTACATTTATAATATGTAGGAGGGAGATAATCAATTGTCCCTGATTAGGATGAACATGTGAGGATCATAGGATCTACAAAAAACACCACCTGGTGGCGCTGATGAGAAAGGGGCAGAAGTGAACCAATCGTGAGCATTGTTTGACTGACGTCATGTTAAGTACCCAATGAGAGAGGAGCTACGCGGATTGCGGTCTCGTCCGCTGGAGTTTGAATTTTTCAACGAGATCAACCCAAACAGAGTGAGATAAAGGAGCATCGCGCCCAAAGTAAGAGTTGTTATATTTATTAACTCCTACCTCCACATCGAACCAATTGTTGAATAAACGTTAGCACATGTTCCATTTTATTTTATATTCCCCCTGTTTAGCTGTTGATGTTGGTTTCGACTTCACGTTTGGCTAAATTTGACGTTAGTCAGGTTAATAATCAATGTAAACTGTTCCTGCTGACATGAAACAAGATCTGCTGGTTACAAACCTCAACGATAACTTCATTATCATTTCTGATAACGATTACCGAGAAGTAATTTACTCACGAGGATGCAATGTTGAACATTACCGTTAATTTAACAATGTTATGGCTAGTCTGTATTTCACTTGCCGGTAACTAGCCCATGCCTGCTAAATCCATTGCGCTTGTCTGTTTGTGAAGCAGAAATAGTGGACCATTTCCATGTTAACTTTGACGATTCAGTAAATGTGATGTCCTGATGTCATTATTAGTTTGCAAACACGTGTGATTTTCGTTTTCTTATCAGCCACAATCTACATTACAGCAGGGTATGGCTATAGTATGAAATAGCCTAGTTAATTGTAGCTACATATTTTATTCAACCGTTTCCCTTAACGTTTTCTTTTTTAGTTAATTAATAATTAATAATGTTTATTTAAACAGATACACATAGTTTCATTTCATAGTTATCGTTATTATCTATACATTGTTTGTTTGACAGTTAAATTCAAAGCTGATGACTGTTAAATCAGGTTTATTACCATGAGCTGGGCGGTGGAGGAGTGGAAGGATGGACTTCCAGGGAAAGCCCTGCAGAAGATCCAGGAGATGGAGGCCCAGCTGGACAAACTAAAGAAGGAGAGGACCCAGAAACAGTTTCAGCTGGACTCTCTAGAGGCTGCCCTGCAAAAACAGAAACAAAAGGTAGCGATGACTATTTAACGAGTCAGTGAGTAAAGAAAGACAAAACTGTGAGGGGAAAAAAACACACTCAAAATAACAGAAATTAGATTGTGTAAATTCATAAGTGATGTTCCTCTTTTTCCAGGCGGAGAGTGAACGCACGGAAACTTCTGCTTTAAAAAGAGAAAACCAGAGTTTAGTTGAGTCATGTGACTCTCTGGAAAAAGCTCGTCAAAAGGCATGCCATGATCTTGGAGTCAAAGAACAGCAGGTAAGTTCTTTGTTGGATTGCGGGAAATTTCTCCTGCAGTTTACAGTTTCATACTATTTAATTTGAAATTAAGATATTGCGCTCCAGTAAAAGATAACCAGCTGTGGATATTCATATTACATATTACTTATGATATATCTTATATCATATGTTTGCAATAACTGTGGGTTATTTTGATCAAAGTGTTACACAGTAAATAAAGAGCATCAGTGTGTCACAGACAGTGGAACTGTCTTAGAGGACAAACACGTGACTGGGATTCAATTTAACCAACTCTAATGTCGGAAAGAAAAAAATGCCAAGAATATCACTCATTGTTCCTTTTTTTCAATCTTACTGAGCCCTATCTAAATCACTCCCAAAACTCAGGTGAGCTACCTGGAAGGTCAGCTAAACTCCTGCAGGAAGACCATCGAACGACTGGAGCAGGAGCTCAAGAAGTGAGTTCACTGTCTTTTGATTTGTGTGTTTATATGAGAACAGAGGGTGGATTATTAATACTGTCCTTGCTGTTCTTTGGTCTGTTAAGGTACAAAAATGAATTGGAACGTTCTCAGCCTGCTGGCTCTTCCTCCTCGTCCTCATCTTCCTCTGAGCTTCAACCTTACACCACTCCGCAGAAAAGTTTTCAAACCCCAGCTCCCGTCCCAGCCTACAGACAGCAAGGTATTTCAGCTTTTCTTTTCCCCTGAATATCTTGTGATGACATTTCTTTTTATCAGTTTGTCAGCTCAGTTTCCTTCAAGGGTTTGCAGTTATGTATCATACTTGTAGTTTTGCAAGACTTAGTGACACTGTTGCTCCTCATCTACTCTAAATTTTGTGTATCATGTATCTGTGTTTCTCTTAGCAGTTTATAATATGCTGACATTATGTTTATGTGTCTTAGACAACAGACTAGAGGAGCTTCAGGAGAAATACAGCCAGGAAGTGGAAGAAAGAAAAAGGCTGGAGAGTGAGCTCAAAGTTCTACAGGTCAAAGTGAGTTCTCTACTTTTTGTTTATTATGCAGTGTTTTTCTTGTTGTTGATGTTTATCTTAACTTATTGCTTCTCTTTTTAGCTGCTGAATCAGTCTTCAGTGAGTGTAAGTCACAAGGACATCGCTGCCCGCCAAGCTGGATCTTCTATATTCCCATGGCAAAAGCAGGACCAGCCTCATGGTCGCCTGTCTCAGGATGTGATGGAAACTCCTCTGAAGAGGCGGGGGACCTCCCTGTGGGACGCGCATGAGGAGACGCCTATTAAATCCAGCCAGAGAATGAGCTGTTCTATTGCTATGTCGAGTCCTGGTGGATCCTTCCAACAGACAGAGCAGCTGAAGACCATGAACCAAGGTGACGTGTTTATCATTTGCTCACTCAGCACTTTGTAGCTCTACATTGAATTTGATGTCCCGATCCTCTTCAGCAGCAGGGCTTTAATTTTTACTGTGTCTTCATCAGAGATGCGTAGCCGTGTGACAGAACTGGAAAGGAATCTGGCCGCTCAGGACAAGGAAATTCGTAGCCAAGCCTCCAAACTGCAGGAGCTCCAAACCCAACTGAACCAGGCTCGAAAGGAGCTGACTGAGCGGGACAGAGACCTGGCAAAGACCAGCCACGAGCTGAGCCAGGTTACAGACAAACACCAGCAGGCTGTATCTAAGGTTAGCCTCCATGGCTACTGCTTCGATACTTTATTGTCTTGTTTCTTTTATGCTTGCGTCTTTGACTGACAATGAGTCTATATGTTTTTTCTCAGTGTTCATCCGTTGAGCAGAAGCTGAAACAAGTCACAGAGGAGTTAAACTGTCAGAGACACAACGCTGAGAGCTGCAAACGAGCCCTGGAGCAGAAACTGAAGGACCAAGAGAGAGACAGTCAAAAGGTTTTTTAAGCGTGATCTTTACATTTATACAGTCTTTAATGTTCTTTTTACATTTTGATCGAACAAGTGTTATACCTTGTGTAGGAGCTGGCTCAGCTGCAGAGTTCTCACCAGTCTTTGGACCAGCAGCTGAATCAGACCAGAACCAAACTCACACAAGAGCTCCAACAGTCTAAGAAAGAACACAACGTGCTGCAGGCAGATATGGAGAAGGTAACTTTAAACATCTCAGTCTGACTCTTTACTGCTTTACCTTCATGCACTTCAAGTTTCTTTTTCATTGTTCATTTTTCAACCATCTAAATTACTTTTTACTCATAACTGAATGTAGGGCGTTTGATGAGAAAGGATTTGGACATGTTTCTGTTTTCTCCTCCTAACTCTAAACTTGTGCTTCTCCTCAGATGAGCTTTCAGAGGAGTCAGATGGAGAGGACAGTGGAGGAGCAGAAACAGAAACTGCTGAGATCAGAGCAGAGCCTCCAGGCCAGCCAGACCAAAGAACAGGACCTTCGCAAGAAGATGGAGGTGGGTTGATTCGAGCAGTAAATCGGTTTACTAAACTTGTTTTGAGCAAATCAACATGTTATTTTTTTCTTCTGTGCTAGACCCTTTCTCTGCATGGTCTCCTTGTCCTTCATATCTATATCAGTATCTTTTGCTGCTACTCATACGCATCTTCTTTCTTTTAGGAGCTGCAAAAAGAGAAGAACAGTTTGACCGTCCAGTTGGATCAGAGCAGCAGACGTCTGAGTCAGATGGAGGATGAGAAGAAGAGCACAGACCAGAGTTTCAAACGCACACAAGGCTTACTGGATGACTTAAAAGGTAGATGATTACTAGGATTGGCAATGACAGAGAGCAGCAGGTAATTATATGGTGATATCTAAATTCATAACCTCTAACATTTTGCTCTTCAGCGAAATCCGAGGGACAAACAGAGGAGGTGAAGAAACTTCAGTCCAAGCTGGAGCAGCAGACTCAGACCTCGGCCAGAGAGCTGGAAAACCTGAAGAAAACACTTTCTGATGTAGAGAGCAAAAATGACAGGTAAATATAGCTGTAGAGAAAATAAACACTGTCCTTTATCAGTAACCTTTTACCTGCTCTGTAATGATCGTCACAATGTTTTCCAATATAGATCTCAGAGTGAAATGGAGAAACAGAAGCAGGAATCAGAGAAGCTCAACAACAGGTTGACCGTCCTCGAGAAGGAAACCCAAGAGCTCAAGTCCAGTCTGACTGCCAGTCAGGATGAGTGTAAGGACCTGAAACAAGATCATGAAGCTCTGCTAGTGTGGAAGAAAGAAAAGGAGACACTGATCAATGAAACTGAAGCTGTGCAGAAAGACCTCACTGACAAAATTGGAAACTTGGAGAACAGCCTGTCTTCACTGAATGAGGCTAATGATGATCTCAAGGTGAGTTTGCTGTGAGTTTGAGACCCCTGCTATAGAGGATAAGGACTAAGGATCACCCTTTGTGAAGGAGATAACTGAATGACTCCCAAACAGATTTATGTTGATGTGTTAGATGTCTGACTTTTCCCTGGTATGCATCATCTGTTTCATTCAGTTTTTAAGTCCTAATGTTTATGATTTCTCTCTCTGTTATAGAAGCAGCTCGGGAGTGCTGAGGGAGAAAAGGCCCGTCTGTCAGCTCATATTGACTCTTTGAAGGGAGAACTCCTCAACAAGAGCACTGAGCTGGAGGAAAGGGAGCATCAGTACAAGGAGCTTCAGTCTAAGCTCTCTGAAGCCGGGCAGAAACACAACAAAGACCTGGAAAATGTGGCCGTACAGGTGGCTCAACTAGAGGCACAGGTGATTTATTCTAAATGTATGCCTGACAGCTAGATAACTAACAGCCACTGAGTCAGTCTAACACCGGCTCTTTTTTTCTGAGCAGGTCAAAGATGTGGAGTCTCGTTTGCAAAGGGAGATGACTCGAGCAGAGCAGGCTGAGCGGACGAACGCAGAGCTACAGGATGAGCACCAGGCAGCCTGTGATCTGGCTCAATCCAAAGACCAGCTGCTCGAGCTTAGCCAAGCTGAGATCAGCCAGCTGAGGGAAAGCCTCGCTCAAACCACCGCTCAACAGGAGGAGCAAAATGCCAGGTGAAATTAGATTTATAGGTCATTTTGCAAGAACTTTTTCCTTTTCTAACTGCCCTGCAAAAAATACTACCTTAACCTCAAATGGCTGAGTTTTCTTGAGGTGTGGAATAGACCCTACTTCAATGGATACAGCTACTATATAAAAATGTTGGTGTTGAATCTCTCAGGTTGGCAGAGGAGAAGGCAGTTTTGCTGAAGCAGTGTGAGGAAAGTGTTTCAGCGAAGATGGAGGAGAATGAGCAGCTGAATCTGAAGTTTGAGGAAGCTCAGCAAGAGCTCCAGCTTTCCAAAAATCAGGTCTGTTTGAAGATCAGAAAGGTCTTATGACTTCAAATGAAATGTATTTTAATAGAATGTAAATGTTAAATGGATTTGTGCTTTTACTTATTAAACATAAACTTGTCTGAGCCATTAAAAGCCACAGCTGAATCCTCTGCTCATGTTTCAGGTCAGCTCAAAGAATCAGCTTCTGAAGGTCCAGGAGCAGCTCGGGGCAGAGCTGCAGAAACAGATCGAGACGCTGTCAGAAAGTGTCAAAGAACACAAACAGATGAGTGAGAAGAAATCAGAGGAGCTCAAGCAGTTCGAAGAGGAGCTGAAAGATCTGCAGAGCCAAACAGAGGAGAAAGAGAAGCAGCTGAGAGAGGCTGAAGCTCAGATTCTGTCTCTGCAGAAACTGGAGGCTGAGCTGGAAAGTTCAGTTCAGGAGATGAAGAAAGAAGCTGAGGTAAATCTCTGCACATGTATGGTATATTTTTATTGCATTTACTTACAAACATTAAACTTGAACTCATTCCTTTTAAGAACATTCAGCTGAGTCAAGCTGAGAGGATTGACGCCCTCTTGGAGCAGATATCATCCCTGGAGGAAGAGATGTCTGTGAGCAAAGGTGCAGCAGAGAAGCTCCAAGTCGTAAAGAACGAACTGGACGTCATCAACCTAGCTCACGCTGATCTCAAGAAACAGTTTGAAGAACTTGAGAGGAGTCATTCCTCCACTTTTGAAATCAAATCCAACTTGGAGAACACCCTGACCGAGAAAAACAACCTGCTGTCTGGTCTGGAAACAGAGGTCAAAGAGCTCACCGAGAAGATGAAGAAAGAGTCAGAGAATCACGCTTTGGAGATTGAAAGTGCTCTCACCAAAGAGAAATTCCTAAAAGAGAAGCTCGACACAGCTAAAAAATCGGTTGCTGATGCCAAAACGGAGTCCAGCTCTCGAAGGGAGGAGATCAGGAGCATGAAAGCAACTCTGTGCGCAGCTTCTAGTGGTTTGGAGGAGAGAGACAACACCATAAAGAGTCTGAAGGAGAAGTTAAATAAAGCAGAAGCAGAGCAATCCAAAACCTCAGAGCAGCTGAAGGAGAAGGTGGTTGCCATGAACAAAATCAAGGTTAGTTTCTCGTGTTCTTGTGTTCCACAGAGTTCTGACCGTCTCAGGCAAAAACTTGTAGATTAGAAGTTTGTCATGAGAAATGTGATAGAGCACAGTTTTAAAAATGTATTGTGTTCATTTTCTGCATCCAGGTGCAGCTGGAGATGCTCCAAATGGACCTGGAGGACAACGAGACGGTCATGAACTCGTTTGAAACTCAGGTGGAGGAGCTGAAGGGCACTGTAGAGTCTCTGGAGGCTCAGCTGGCTCAAAACCAGATCCAGATTTCTGACATGGAGATCAAACTAGAGGACAGCAGAGCACAGGTAGAGATACTGATGCTCACAGAGTAATGGGCTTCACATGCCTGTTTATGAGGACTCCTGAGCATCCTAAACTGTAGAAAAGTGTCTTCTAATTCACACGCCCAATAAGCATTGTTTCTAACTTTTCAGGTGTCCGTCTTGGAAACCCGCTTAGAAGAGGTCCAGTCTCAAAACTCAGTACTGGAGAGTCAGTTCGTCACAGCAAGGGAGGAGCTGATGGAGAGGAGCTGCGAAATAACTCGTCTGGAGGAGGACGCTGTCAGAAGAAGCCAGCTGGAGGAGAGCGTTGCAACTCTAGAGTCTAAACTTTGCCAGGTTGAGGAGGAAAATGTGAAACTAGAGACAGCTCTCAGGCAGATCATTGAGGACAAAGACAACAGTCTTCAACAGTTACTGCAAGAGAAAAACACATTTGAGGCGACTCTGAAACAGCTGACAGAAGCCAAAGAGCGAGTAGAAACTGAAACCACTCAAGTAAATGCAGAGAAGAAGCAGCTACAGGCCAGTGTGGACAAGCTGACAGAGCAGATTAAAGAGCTGCAGAGCAACATGGGAGAGTTTACTGAAGAGAAAGAAAAAGCAGAATCCACCCTCAGACAGGTCATGGAGGATAAAGCTCAGCTCAGTGTTACCATGAATTCAATAAATGAGGAAAGAATCCAACTTGAGGCAAAGCTCAGTGAACTAATGTCTGAGAGGAATCACTTGAAGGGAGTAGTTGATGAAAAGCTTGAGCTGGAATTTAGCTTTAATCAGCTGACTGAGGAGAACAAAAATCTACAATCCAGCCTGAATCAAGTTACTGAAGAGAAGCTGCAGTTACAAGAAGATATAGAAAGGTACGAAGAGGAGGTGGCTTCACTCAGAGAGGAGCATGAGAATGTGCAGCGCTCCCTCTTGTCTTCAGAGCAGGAGCAGCAGAGACTGAAAGAGCAGCTGCAGATGAGAAACACGAGGACTGAGGAGGAGGACAGGGACAGGTATGTTATTGATCTCTATCTGTTTGAGATTCTGACCTTATTATACATCTGATCGGGTGTTAATGTTTGCTGAAAGATAACTGCTTGAGTTTTAATTTGTGTCATAGGAGGCAGCAGTCTGAGGCAGAGCAGGCAGCCCTGAATCAGAAGCTGGGGGCCTTACAGAATGCCCTGCTGGAGTTCAAGCAGAAGAACGATTCGCTGCTGGAGCAGGTGGACCAACAGCACAGCCTCATACTGCTGCTCTCAGAGACTCAGAACCAAGGAGATAAAATCAGCCGCATGGAGTCTGAGGAGACAGAAACTGGTGGTGAGTGCAGAGAAGCTCAACTAAAGTTTGACATTTGACACAGCAGCTACTTTTATTCAAATACTGACTGCTTGTTTTCTTCTCAGGAGAAGCAGCAGAAGAAACGGGTGCAGAATCCCATGATGAGTGTGTCAGTGCTGAATCTGGGACCTGTCCTCTGCTGTCTGCAGTAGACAAACCATCCAGCCAGTCTGAAGAAGCTTCCAGGTACAAATACACATACATGTACCTTTTTTTCTTTCTTTCTTTCTTTCTTTCTTTCTTTCTTTCTTTCTTTCTTTCTTTCTTTCTTTCCTTCTTTATCTTCTTTCTTTTTTCTGTCTTTCTTTCTCTTCTTTCTTTCTTTCTTTCTCTTCTTTCTTTCTTTCTTTCTCTCTTTCTCTTCTTTCTTTCGTTCTTTCTTTCTCTCTCTTCTTTCTCTGTCTTCTTTCTCTTCTTTCTTTCTCTCTCTTCATTTCTCTATTTCTTTTCTTTCTTTCTTTCTTTCTTTCTTTCTTTCTTTCTTTCTTTCGTACAAATACACATACATGTACCTTTTAATGTCTTTCTTTCTTTTTTTTCTCTTTTTCTTTCTCTTTTTTTCTTTCTTTCTTTTTTTCTCTCTTTATTTCTTTTATTTATTTATTTATTGACAGACTGAATAAAACATATTCTTCTCAACCCTTCTAGTGAGACAGAACTTGTCTTAATGGAGGAGGAAGATCAAACGGACGAGGACGTTTCACAGAGTGTGGACAGTGTTGAGGAAAAGAGAGATCAGGAGGACCAACAGGAGTCCTCAGACCAGATAGAAAACAGTCATACAGTATGTATTATAACAAACATGTAACATGCAAAAGAAGTTTATCACTTTTTAAAATTTATTTTGCATGACAACAGATTAGAGTTCTCTTCAACATACAATGTTTTTTTGTTGTTTTTAGCTTTTGTAAATCTTTTAATTTTCTCTGTGCAGGTGACTGAAGACAGCAGTGATCTCAGAGATGTTATTGAGAATTCAGAATCCTCAGGTGAGGCTGCTTACACCTACAATATTTGTGTAACATATCATATATACATATATTTTTGTACTTTTATGCTTTAATCCAGAGCTGCTGCTTGAGGCTTGTGAGCTATAAATTGGAATGGATTAAAGCAAAATTTTGCTTCAACCAAAATGAAAAATAACACATTAAAGACATCCTTGGATTAAAAAATGTTTAAAAATTCTGATTCACACAGTGCGTTATTTCTTGAAATCTAATCGATGATGTTTCTATAACTTGTGTTCAAACAGCAGAGTTGTCCAAGAAACAAGACGACTCCATCCACCTCCAGGATGTTCTCAAAATCCAGGAGAATGAGCTCCAGTCCTTGTGCTCAGAGTTGGACCTGCTGAAATCAGACCTTGCTCTGAGACTGGAGCTGAACTCTGAGCTGGAAATCCAAGTTCAAAACTTAGAGAAGAGGATTCATGTGGCTGAAGAAGAAGCGCACAGTGCAGCACACAAGCTGAAAGCTGCTTTGGAGGAGAAGAAAAGCATTGCTGAGCAGGTGAGGAAAGGATGCTGCAGGAGAATGCTCAATGTCACTTCAATCTTTACTGTAACTGTTGTGCTGCCATTAAGTTTGACTGGTGCTTTAACTGAGTGCTTGTTCTCAGCTGGCTGAGCTGACAGAGGAGAGAGAGACATTAACTCTGCAGCTGCAAACTTCTAAATGTCAGCTGACTGATGTGATGGAGATGTTGGAGGGACTAGAGATGGCCAAAGGTAAAAATCTAACTTTGTATACGGGATTATTTTCTCCATGCAAATTTATTTAGTAGTCAAACTGAAACAAAGGCATGTTGTTTTAAGTGCGCACAGCCATTTGAAATCAGAGCTGTTTGTACAACAGTAAAAAACAGTTAAAAATCTACTCATGTTTTGAGGTTAGTGGTGTTTAATGTTCAGATAATGGTAACTAAATATTTCTCTTGGTTCTGTAGGCGGCTGGGATGAGAAATTCCTTCAGCAGGAGAGTGAGCTTAAGAGGGTACGCTCTGAGAAGGCCAACCTGGAGAAGCACATCCTGGGCATGGAGTGTGAGCTGGAGAGCCTGCAGGAGGAGAGGAACAAACAGAAGGATGAGATTGAGGCTCAGAGGAGGACGTGTTCAGGCATGGAGCAGCAGGTGGAGACACTCATGACAGAGGTGAGCATCCGTCAACATTAAAGAACAAAACACTGACCACTTAAGAGCTATGGTGCCTAAATTGAGTTTATTATTCCAGCTAAAGCATTTATTTCTTCTTCTTCTCTGTCTGTACACTTCCTACACAATCAGTGTGGTTTAACAGTTGTACATTTCTTTCAGACGACCCAGCTGAGATCTGAACTGGTGTCCTGCACTGAGGAGCGAGATGACCTGAACCAGTCTTTAAACCAGTGGAGAGAGAAAGCCCACAGCCTGGAGAACACTAACTGTGACACCAGAAACCTCATTTCCATTCTGGAGGAAGACATCAGAGCGGGGAGAAAGGAGTACGAAGCTCTGAAAAGCAGCATGGACAAACTGAACACAGAGAAGCAACAGGTGTGTGGATGAAACGGGGAAAAGTTTGCAGTTTGAACTTCACATATTTGATACAAGTCAGAGGGGCCTTTTATTTAGAGTTAGTCTTACACAAGAAGCACTCATGCTATTTTAAAAATCTGCATCACCTCTAAGAATAACTCTAGTGTTTTTGTCTTTATGACAGCTGTTGGAGCAGATTAAGATGCTGGAGCAGGCGATTTCTCAGCAGAGTGGAGAAAGACAGGAGCTCATTGGGCAGCTTGACAGAATCAAAGAAGACCACACCTCAGCCAATCAAAACACAGAATCCATGGAGGGAAAGATCCAGGTATGGAACTCAGAAACTGTTTTTTTTTTCTTCCAGGAACTCAGACAGCTTAGATACACTTTCAGTCTTTATTATTTAGCAGGAACAAAATAAATAGCCAGAGACTGTCTAATACTGTAAAAATGCAACTTTTGCTTAAGAATTCTGTGTGTTAATTAAGAATCAATGTCAGCAAACATGTATGAGAGGACATAAAGTTTTAATTCCTATCATTTTCTTTCCCTCCAGGCATTGGAGGGAGAAGTCCGTCGACTCTCACAGTCTCTGGAGTCCTCTCTGCTTGAAAAGGGTGAGATCGCCTCTCGTCTGAACTCCACACAGGATGAGGTCCAGCAGATGAGGACGGGTATCGAAAAGCTTCAGGTTCGCATCGAGTCAGACGAGAGGAAGAAAAAGAAGATGGGTGAGCTGCTCAAAGGTGAGGCTTCACATCCTTTGAAATTACATAACCTCTCGATGTCTATGATTTACTGACTTACATGTGACTCTTTTTCTTTTTGTAGCTGCGCAGAAAAAGTCTGAGTCACTGCAGGAGCGCATCGAGGCCCTGGAGCGAGAGAAGGAGGATGCTGAGCAAAGTTTGGAGGATGCTGTGATTCAGGTATGGATGCATGGAGATATAAAAAGTGTTTCATGTCAATAGAAGTCAGCATATCTCACATTGCATTACAAAAAATATGATCTCTTACTCAGGCTGAAGCAGCGAAAGCTGAGCTGGAAGAAGAGAGAACAAAGGTACAGTCATATAAATGTGTCTGATGGTGCTTTAATAGTAAAACTTAAATGATATAAATCATGGCATTACATGAAACTGATTTCTCCATTTCCTTGTCCCGTGTTTTTCCTCTCCATCCTGATTTCTTTCTCCCCCGTTTGTCTTTGCTACTTCATGAACTTTCCGCTGCCCTCTTCAACTCTTACCACCTCCTCACCCTCAGGTGGAGGAGCAGAAGAGAGATCTCACCAACAAACTATCCGAGCTCTCTGCTACATTGGAAAATCTCAGATCAGAGAAAGAACACATGGAAAGGGAGCTGGAAACAAAAAACAGAGAGATAGAAGACCTGAAGGCTGCTAAAGAGGAGCTGGAGAGAGGGTTGGAGAAGGCAGCAGCGGACAGAAGAGAGGAGGAGGAAAGACAGAAAAGCAGGGTGGAAGAGCTGGAGAAAGGAATGAGGGAGGAAGCCGAGAAGAAAACTAGACAAGTGGATGAGCTCCTGGCACAGCTGGAGGCCTCTCAGCAGAGAGAAACGGAGAGGATGGAGGCTCTGCTGCAAGACGTGGAGAGGGAGAAAACATGTATGCAGTCCTCCCTGGAGGAGTGGCAGAGAGAAGGAGAGAGGCTGCGCTCTCAGGGAGAGGAGTGGGAGAAAGAGAGGAACAACCTAAGGAGCAGTATTCAGGCTCTGGAAGAAGAAAAACAGGAGCTCCAGTCAGTCCTAAAGGTGAAAGAGGAAGAGAGCGAGCAGAAAGAAGCCTCTGTGAAATCCTTCAATTCTCTTATGGCGGAGAAACAACAGATTGAAGAAAAAATCTGTCGTCAAGAAGAAGAAAAAGAGCAACTGCACTCGACCCTGTTTTTAGTGGAACAAGAGAGAGATAACCTGCGCTCTGCTTTGGAAACTGTAGAAGATGAGAAAGGAAGACTGGAGCGAGAGAGCGAGGTGTTAGCTGTGGAGAAAGAGAAGCTTCAGTCCTGCCTTTCCTCAACAGAAAAGGAGAAACATGACATGCAACAAACTCTCTCTTCAATTAAGCAAGAGAAGGAAAAAACAGAAGAGGAGAAACAGAAACTTGAGGCTGAAAAGGAACAATTGCAGGCTTCCCTTTCTTTGATTGAAGCTGAGAGGCAGCAGCTGTCTGCTTCTCTCTGTTTACTGGAAGAAGAGAAGCAAAGAGTCAGGGAGGAGAAGGAGAAACTCTCAGAGGAACAGGAGTGTCTTCAGTCTGCTGTCTCTGCTTTGGAGAAAGAGCTCGAAACACACAAGTCGTCTGTGTCACAGCTCAACGAGCAGGTATTTACAAGTTTTGATTGGTCGAGGAATGACAGAAGGAGATGGGTTACATGCATTTCTCTCATTCATTACTTGATCATGTTCTTTTCTGCCCATCCTCCACAGACGTCTGAGTTAACGTCTCGAGTTGCTCGCCTTACTAAAGAGAGAGACTCTGCTCTGAGCAAGATGAGCCTTTGGATGAAGACGTGCAAACAGCTGCAGCAGGAGAAGGAAGTGATGCTGAACAACTCAGGTGAGAAAACATTTTTGCTAAAGTTACTTTTTATCTTTTGAGATGCCGTGAGCTACTCTGCTCTCTGGACTCTCAAACATTGAAACTGAACAGTTTTGTTGACATTTTTGCTTCAGGTGACAGTAAGAGCAGCGAGGAGGTGCTGTCTGAGGTGAACACGCTGAAGTCGGAGGCAGAAGAGAGACAGAAGAAGATGGCAGACCTGGAGATGGCCCTGCAGGAGAAGAAGAAGGAGGCAGACGAAAACAGCAAGGAGCTGGAAGAGCTAAAGGTTTGTCTTGAGGGGAAGAAGAAGGAAACAGAGGAGAGAAACAGAGAGTTGGAGGAGATGAAGAGTGAGTTGGATGAGCTGAACACTCTTGTGGAGGAGAAGAGTAAGGAGGCAGATGAGAGTATGGAAAAATACTGCAACCTGATGATCACAGTCCACAAACTAGAAGAGACCAACGATGCACTGACAACGCGTCTGGAGCAGCTCACTGCTGACAAACAGGCTAATGAACCGAGCAGCTGTTCAGACGGCACTGAAAGTAGTCAGCGCAGACGCTCAGCAAGGAAGTCTTCCTCCAAACACCAGGAAGACAACACAGAGAACATGGCCCCTTCAGCTCCTCAGAGGTCTCCTCAGGGCTCGGTGAAACGGGGTCACCAGGACGTCAGCAGTAGAGACAGCGCACAGGAGGCTCTGCACAACCTGACCAAGAAGATCAAAGCCAACGCAGCAACAACACCCAAACCCAAGACTGAGCAGGAGGACGAGGACTTCAGACCAGAGGGACTTCCTGAGTTGGTTCAAAGAGGTACGGACACGTGTAGCTCGTTTGTGTGGATGTGAAAAAAGCTGGACTTGTGTTTGTAGGTTTGGCTTGTAACTCACAAATCCAAACTTTTAGTTTTTGGATTTGAACAAAACTTTTTGAACTTCAGAATTAAAGCATAAAAACACTTTTTTTAATAATAAAGAAATTGTGAATCCTTGGCCGGCATTATATTTTTCAAAACAGTGGAACACATTTCCATTTCTTGAGTAATGCTAAAACAAGGTTGTTGTTGTGCTCTCTCTCTTAGGGTTTGCAGATATTCCCATGGGTGAGGTGAGCCCCTTCATCATGAGGAGAACCACCGTGAGGCGCTGCAGTCCTCGACTGGCTGCCAAACAGACTGTTCCTACATCTGCACCTGATGGCAAGGTGAGCAGCTGGATTCATCTCTCTCTTTCAGTCTCTCTCGCTCACACACAAACATGCTCCCATGAGCTCTTCAAAACAGCCCTTTTTCTTTTGTGCAATCCACAGAAATGAGGATCAAGCTGGAGTGTTTTGAGCAGTGAAGTCAGCTATCGAGTGTAGGACAGAAAAGGAGAACAGGGAGGAAGAAATGTTAACAGAAGTCTATTTTTTTCTCAGTGAACCGTAAAAAAAAAAAAAATACCCGGAGTCAAAAAGTTAAGTCGGTCAAAGTGCATGTGTCCAGTCAGGTTGCTGGGCCTCTAACAAGTCAACAGGACATCCGGACCCCTGTCACCTCTCTCTGAGTTCAGGTCAGCTTCTGACGGCTTCACTTCAGCTGAAGTGAACAGCAAGTGAATCAGAGGTTTCAGGTCAGAGAAGTCAAGAGGAAAGAATGTCTCACATCCAGCTGTTTCCTTACTCTCAACTGATGCTGCAAGATGAACTCCATTTGTTTTTAAACTTTCCTCCTGCTTCGTCTTGTTACTTGTTCTCTCTTAAACTTGGAGTTTGTCTTGTTCTCGCTGCAGGTTTTGGGACCAATACCTTTCCCGAGTCCCTCTGCAGACGGGTCCAACAGGAAGTGTCTTTCACCAGGCGGAGAGGACAAACTTTCTCGTCGTCCGCTGGTGACCGAGCAGAAAGAGAAGCAACAATCACAACAAGGAGACAACTGTCACGTTCAGTAGATCCACATACAACCAAGCAAACACACATCGACCTTTGCACTTGTGTTTTATTTGTAGAAATACCCACATGATCACATATAAATACATAAATATAAATACTTCACTATTGAAATATCACATTTAGCTTAATGTAAAGACACATTTTAAGAGGTAAGAATTTTTTTTCACATGTAGAATGCACCTTTTATGTCTTCCTTTGTGTTTTTTATTTATCTCCTGTTGTTGATGTTGTTGTTTCCTTTGAAGTCTTTTTCTTCCAGGACTGCAAAAGATATAACTGCTCTTTACATTTTATTTTGAAGCTATAGACTGGAACTACCTGAGCTTTTTGACCCATGATTGAAGTCTGCATTCTTCTTCTATGGCTCTGAATGTAAAGCAGCTGGATGTATTCACTCCTCAGTCTTTGTCTCCTTCTGATTTGACTCTGTTACATATCTGTACCAATGACTCGCTGATTCTTCTTGACTTTCTTTAAAACTGCTGTTCCTGTTCCTGTTCCTGTTCTCTGTGTGTGTCTGAAACATTCCAGACTTTGTACATTTTAGGTGATGTATACAGTTTTGCTCTATTCATCTTTTAGTTCTCTTGCATGTCACCTGATTGCTAATGGCAGCTAAACCTTTTTTTAGAATTTCATCCCTGCAACTTGATTTTTTGGGGTTTTTTTTTTTCAAAGTTCATGACAAGAAAACAAGCAAGACGAAAATGTTTTTGAGTTTTTTTTTTCTGTCCCACTAAAATTCACAACAAATTCTGAAAACAGTTCTTCTTTATGTTTGTTGTATGTACCCACAGCCCAGTGTTTTTAATAATTGTAAATATTTTGTATGATGTCCACTAGTTGCTGTTTTTTTCTACTAAACATTTTAGACGTCTGTGTTTTGTCTCTTACTCATAGATTTGAGCATGAATGAGTGATTTTTTTAACAGATACAAAATGCACAGTACTTTCTTACCACAGGGTGGAGTACCTGAACCACATGGAGAAAGTTGTGTGACGGTACATGAAGTGAAGTGAAGTGAAGTGACCGACACTTCAGTTACACCAAAGCTGCATTTATCTGTAAGTGGAGGATATTAGGCTCTACAAGAGTGGATAAAAAGGGACGGGAAAAGCTAGAATCAAGAGTAATAAACTGAGGTATCTCTTTGTTACACATATAACATGGTTATTTTTGATCAGAAAAATGTATTTTTCTTAGAACCATCTGGACTTTAGTTTGCCTTCATTTGGATGAACTTTTTATTCATGCAGTATGATGGTTTGGGATTCCAAATGTCTTTCTTTTAGGATGAATTAAAGAAAAGTTAAATCATGATATCCTTAAAGCAGTTCAGCAGCTGTGCCGTTTAATGCCCACCGACTTGATGTGACAATTCAAACACGTGGGGTCTGTGGTTGGTGTGAAATGTCAAAAAAAGATAAGTTGTATTTTCATGGTTGTAGCTTTACGACATGTCAGAGGAACAATTACTCTGTTACTCAATATCATTGATCCTGGCCTGGAGTTTGGTTGTAAACATTAGAGGTATTGATGTGGATTGACCCTTTGACCTCTTCTTATTCTGAGTTCTTTGAGGATAGAACAAAGACGTGGCTGAATCACAGGAGATGGACTGGTCTACGGAGCATTTCCTGTTTGTCACTCTTGATGTCATGCAGCCCTGCCCTCACCTATCAGGCTTATCAATGTCTCTTTCCTTACTAAATACAATACTCCAAGCTTTTCAAACACATGTAAACCACAACCTTACATTTAAAACAGGAGGTTTATTATTATTATTTTTATTGATAAAGTATAAAATCACAAGCACATAAGCAAAATGTACGTTTTCTACATTTGAACAAGCACTTGGGGATATTAGTTTTTTTTTTTAAAAGTTGTATAAAGTGTAAATTAAAAACAATAAAGGAAGGATTTTTTCAGAGGATTTACATTAATAAACTTTGCCATGAGAAGAATATTTATAACAAAAGAAGAAGCATTTTTCCTCTCTATATTACTTACGATATACAACTTTTTGTTGCCAGAAATCCTTCATGACTGGCTAAAACTGTAGTCTTTCAGAAGTTTGGCCATTTTCATCATATTCAGCGATCACATGCAATGCATCTTGGGATATGAGAGGCTATGAAGGATCCACCAGGAAAATAGACCAGATTCATCAGCTGCATTTTGGAGTATCCTTCAAAATGGGACAGCCTTCAACACACCGCTGTGAGGTAATCAGTCTTCAAATGCAGTTTTCGTAGGGACACAGCTACGATGTCCCTCCTAAACTATGAGCCCTTGTGGACTTAAATGAGATCACCTGGACAGCGGTTGAGAGCATGAGTCTGCAGGGGCTCAAAATGGTATAACTTGGATTGGGACATCACTACAGTTTGACAGTGGGACAGCCCTAAGCCCTCACAGACTTTGTGGCAACACACCTCAAAGTCAGTGAGTGTGAACTTTCAGATTGGTCCAGTGTCTTCAGAGAAGTTACTTCATCACCGGATGAGCCTGTTTCCTCTCACATAGTCATCTCTCTTTCTGGTCAGTGGTGGGTGAGGGGGCCCGAGGCATGCTGGGATATGGGAACAGAGAAGAGGCAGCACGGTCACCCACCTCAGAGCGATCCTGCTCTGATGTCTCTGGCTCGAGCTGTGAGCGGAAGCTGCAGTGCCAGAACCAACTGTGGACGAGGACACGGGAAACGAAGAGACAGGTCTGCTGAGCGATGTTATCACTGGCACTCAGACTGGTGGGTGTGTGTTTGTGTATGCATGTGTGTGTGTGTGTCTGTCTTTAAAAACTGATGGACTGACTGACCATGGATCCCCCTGCTGTATGCATGATTTGTCCCATTCTTCAGCGGCCTACACTGTGAAAGCAGCAGCTCTCCGGACCAGAGTAGAGTCAGTGACAGGAAGTGTCAGCCGGTGTGCATGAACAGGACAGAGGGTCATCCATCTGAGGTCTTTACAACATTATGTAATCTGTACTGATAGAACAAAACAAAGACACTGAGGGGTTAATGGATGAATAAATGCACACCATGGGTACTACTTAAAAGTGGGTCATGAAAGTTTGTATTTTTTAACTAAAGACTTCAGTAGTTAGCATGTCATTGTTTCTGGACCCAGTTCTATCAGTCATCTGCAAAACATGTTTCTGCAGCCTCCCAGCCTCCCTTTTGTTCTCATCAGATAGGACAGCTGAAAAGAGACAGGAATTATTAAATGGAGCACAGGGGCAAAGGTCTAACCAGTGACTGCTGAAATGAAGACTAAAGCCTCTATATATCAGGTGCACACTTAATAGTTAGAGTGTCTGGTGGATTCACCTATGGTTACCATGATGGAGGGCCTGGCAAGTGTAATGACGATCATGACCCCACTTTTTGATGCTCCTGTGACAGAGTCTTCTCTTTGTGACTGCACTTCATAGCTGTTAATAGCAGAGACCTTCTGGACATCTGGGCTTATTCCTGTCAAGGGACCAGCTCTATAGGGGTCAGTGATGGAGAAACCAAGAGGAGCATGACTGGGGATATGACATGCCTGGTGAAGAAAGACATCAGGCTGTCAAAAGGCCTTTCAGGCTTTGTTTGGGCCAAGGTGAGTCTGAAAGCAGCAGACAGGTACCATGTGGCTAAGAGGGATGTGGTGTCTGTAATTGCGAAGGCAAACCTTCTGATGAAGACACACAGTCTAAAGACCCAGGGAAAGCCTATCAACATCCCCGGCAGAGGTTGCAGTACCCTTAGGAGGCAGCTTTGAATAAAACTCGCCCTGAGACATTCAAGGCTTTCTTGCCTCTGCTACATGGTGTGGAGGTCTGGGGCTGTGCCGGGCAGAAAGGGTGATGGTTCCCCTTTTACAGAGTGTAACTCAGGGTGTGCCCCAACTCCTGGGATGTCTCACAGTCCTCATCCTGAAAGGTGGAAACAGGGACACTTCAGATACAGGGAGAACAATGCTAATTCTGACATAATCACAACAAAGTGGATCTCTTTGCCCTTTCTGGGAGGCTAGAGGGCTTGTGGCCCAAGCTTAAAGAATGAAAATGGGGAAGGGAGAAGCCTAAATGTGGTTTCTCTGCAGGGTGGTGGACTTAGCCTTAGATATAGTGAATGGAGTCAAAAGCAATCTCAGAGAAGAGCAGCTGTTGATGTTGATCTGAAAGAACAGTTGAGGTGATTCAAACACCTGACAAGGATGTTTCATGGATACCTTTTGTTGGAAGTCTTCCAAGCACTTCCAAATGGGAGGAGATTGGGGTTGACCCAGGGCTTGCCTTGTCTTCCATCAGGCCTGAGAGGAGCTTGTAAACATTGCTGTGGAGAGTTGTATCGACCATGCATCTGATGAATTTATTGATGAATGCTGGCTCTTTAAAGAGGACATTTAGTTTTATGTTTTGTTGTGTTTGTGTGTGATAGGACAGCATGTTTAAAGCCACACCAAGATCTGACACCTGCAGTAGATTAAATGGAGCACATCCTGTGGATGTGGTTGGACAGAGGATTGCATTGTTTAGTTTGCACTGACTATCTGGCTGCTGTAAGGGGAGTCTTGCCAACATGTCTGACTATGTGAGTCCTCTGTGTGGAAGATTGTTGCCCCAACGTCTTAGTTAAGCTGCAGCTTTCCAACAGTCACAGGATTGTCTCTGCCCTCACCGCCTCCTCTTGGATGGAGATATTATGTTCATTTACACACAAAGAGAAAGAGCTATTTATAATAACCCCTCTCCCTGGGTGTTTTTTTTTTAACAGCACCTTTCTGAATCGTCTTCACATGCATAGAGTTAAAAATAGAAGCCATTAGAATAAATTCAACATAAAAGCCACTGGATGCTTCACTTCATCTGACTTCTGTAGTTATAATGTTTTGAAACATTAACCTCCCTCAGGGGAATCTTTTTCAAAGGCTCGAGTAGAATAAGGATCCAGAGTGGTGGAAACACAAAGCCAGCACCCTCCGCTCATGAAGCTGCTCTTGACCTCCATCAAATCTGAGGTTTGCAGCCTTTTATGAAAAAAGTAGATTTCAAATGTCAACCTACTCAAAAACCAAGGACAGTGTTAACAAATACCACACATAAAGAAGAAGAGCATTAGTTGGCTTATGATGCTTTTTTTAAGGTAATAGAAGAACCCATGCTATTTAGTGCGGCATTCATATCTGACATATCTGTCATAAGTCAGAGGTGAAGTAATTTATACCTAAGAAGAGAAGGGCAAAATATTCTTTCCATCAGTAATGGCGTTAGTGTTTGATCTCTACTAAGGCCATGCTTCCTGCAGTAGTGATACACCTCTTCTCTTTTGGCTTTTTTCATCTATTATCCCAAATATCACCCAGCTACAAACAGAAAATACAAACAGGTTGACACAAAATATTAATTTCTGGATCACTCTTTGATTTAAAAATAAATCTTCTGATTCCTCATATGGTTTTACTTATATGTTAACTATTCCTACATACTGTTGTCGCTTAGAAGCTTCAGATCTAAACAGACTGGTGGATGGAGCTGGAAAACATAAGGGTTGTCAGTCTGTGAGTGAATCACATGGAGTTGTTAGTGGAGTCACTGACTCAGTACTTGAAAGTTGGTTGAGTCTTTAAAAAGTCAAATTATCATTCTAAACCAAAGCTTGAACAGTTGAATGGATGGATGGACAGAACATGTTTGACTGGATGAGGTTTGAATTAATTATTTCACCTTTCCCAATCAACATTTTTCTCCGTCAGAATTGCTTTGTTCACTGTTTAACCATTTCTGGGCTTCATGCATCATTCTTGTCTCTCTCAGCCTGGGCTTGTGAGCTCGTGAGCCAGTGTACTGTAACTGTCTGACTCTGCTGTTGATTCTGGTCTGTACTTCCTGCTTTGATAACTTCACCTCACGCATCAAGACCTGCTGCTGCTGCTGCTGCTGCTGCTGCTGGCCAGTCACACTCATCCGACCACTGTATCATTCAGGAAGTTCAAACACTGAAATGACTCAGTGGTTCACCGGCTGTGAACTGAGTGAGGGAGGAGAGGATGCTGATCAATGTGCCCCAAATTATTTGACAAAGAAGAGTTACGTCTAGCTGGGATCAGACCGAGTTGCAGCTTGAAATAAGCTGTAGTCACCACATAATCTATCAAGTAATATGCGATGTTTAATAAACAAATCAGACAATATCAAGAATCTAAATGGAGACAGCTGCGAGAGTACTAACAATAAAAGTGTAATGCTGAATCATTGAAAGCTGTGGGCCTCATCTTAAGTCCATTTTAGTCCTCATTAAATTTACACCAGCATGACTAATGGTATTTAATTTTTACAGTGCACCAGATGAATGACAAAAAAAAACAAACCAAAAAAAAAAAATCACTTAACTAATGTCAAACTGAGAAAGCTTGACTAAAAAACTTTATCAATCACTACAAAAACTGAAATCAAACAAGTTTTCATATCTTAATTTTAGTGGATAATGTCTCATTACACTGACTATTTGAGCCACATCTACCTGAGGAGTCCAGAAAAATGTTTTAATTCAAGATATTAACAGATATAAATGACACCTGGATTGTTTGTGAAGAGTAAACAAAACAAAAACAAAACAAAAAAATTAAAAAAATAAAAATGGAATAAAAAAAAATTGCAAATTGTTTTTTATAATACTTGTAAGCATAATTTTTCACTCTTTGCAAATAATTCAGCCATTATTTTGTATTTATAATATTACAAAATAATTTATTTTTCTTAAGTTGTACTTTTTCTGGATGATTAAGTCTAATAAGACATTTTTTGAAAACTAAAAATAAGACAATAATACTTGCTTGGATTTCACTTTTTTTTCCACATTTATGGACAATTATCAACAATAAATACCAAAGAAACTGACACTGTCTCAAGGTGAAAGTTTATACCTCAATGACTTATATGACTTAAACTCCTACACAGAAAGTAGTTTCTGCTCCAAACCCGTCACAGCCTCTGCTGCAGCTCTCCACACATTGATTGTTAGCAAGTGAGCCAAATCAGTAGGCTGAGCGCCAGCCTTTAACTTCCATTTAATTTAACATCGTGGTGAAACTTCTTACTGATCTCCTGTGATGAAGAATTAAACTCCTTTTTATGCAGGTACACTGAGTGTATTTGCAGGTGTGCACTCCTGTCCACAGCCATCAATAAATCTGGATGAAAACGGTGGTCAGACTGATTATACAAGTCTCAGCACACAGAGTAATGAAATGCTTCTTTCAGTCTCGTCTTCTGCAGATTTTTGAGCAACCAACCCCTTAATCCCGACTCCACATGCTGCAGTTTTTGGGCATTGAAGAAGGATTTTATATTATTCAACACTTTTCAGCTAAATTTATTTGACTAAATATCTTCAGATCCTCTTTAGTTGTTTGGGGATCTCTGAGGATGTGAGTGGTTACTGATCACATTAGGCATGTTCCCTGTCTGTGTGTACAAATCCTACAGCAAAAGCTTGAGTATTCTGAATCACAGCAGACCCAGTTGATAATTCAAATCTGGTTTATTTTCAAGTCATAGTGTACAAAAAAATCTTTGTTGACTTCCATTTAGATAAGCTCCACAGACATTATTATTACAGTGTGTTTTCCCCACACTCACATCAGTGTAGAAACAGTCAACATGTAAAAACATACAGCTTAGAAAAATACACTTTCATAATCCTCTTCATAAAAAGAAGAAAAGTATCTAGCAGAGTGAAAAGTTAGTCTGTTCATTTTGATTGTGTTACATTGTTGTATGACAGCAAACAAACTGATTAGTACTTAGAGAAGGCAAAGGCAAACTAACCAGCAGCTACACAGTGTTACACCTCTACTGTCTCCATTCAGTATTAGTACTGAAACATACAGTCTGCTTTAGTTAACAGCTCAACATCCAAACCTCGTCTTCCTATAAGTCTAATTTTCGTGTCACATCCAACAGAATTACCAGCCTATTTATCACAAATACAAGCTGAAGTAAGACCGGAAACATGACAACACAACTTAATCTTTCACGTACAAAAGATTCATAACAAACCCTCACACTAAACTCTCATGATTTGTCTTCAGATAACATAAAGCGATTTCGTTCTTCTCATGTGTGAGGATATGAATCTCAGTTTTTATTCTCATGCATGAATTGTTACAGAGAAAAGTGTGTGTTTTTCTGTGTAGTTGTCCTCCATGCCACATAACAACAACATTATTGCAGCTTTCTGATAGGATGGACGAGTAATCTGGGGAAGCTAAAGCTTGTTGTCATGTTCAGAGGCTGTTAAATCAAAGTGCATTTTCAACGGCAGGTGTACACACATGGCATATACCTTCAATGTGTGTGTGTGTGTGTGTGTGTGTGTGTGTGTGTGTGTTCGTGTCAGCTGGGAATTTGAATTGAAAGTATTATGTACTCTAATAACACTTTCTTGTACTTTCAGTGTGCAAATTTCTGAACAATCACATTTTTATCTCAACAATGTAAATACAAGTGGGTTGTTTTTTTAAATAGTTTTCTTCTCCAACTCTTCTGGGTCATTAATTTAAGATTTGTTTGCTGAAAGGTTTTTAAATGATTGGTAGCATGACTCAGCTATGAATAAGTAAAGCAGCATTGGGTCAGTCACTTGAGAGGAAATTAACAAAATGTCTCATAGGCCAACATGATGGTACAGTACTTAATAAAATATGATTTAAATGTTCAAAATGAAACTGCATCATTCATGTGTCCCTCTGCTTCAAGTTCCCAGAACATTTCAACATCCTGATAAAACAGCTTTTAACAATCCACTAGGTTCATCCACATAATCGTATACATTACACTATTACAGTGCCAACACAAAGCATTGTACCCAGGCCAAAACTATGTGTGTGTGGACTACTGATGCAGCTTTTTTTGGACTGCACATAAAGCAAAAGAAAAGCCATAAACCTCTTAATCTCATTGGTTGAAGCAAGCATAATGTTACAGATAAAAGCACACTACAAGTTGTTGAATCACTTCGTCCCGTACTGTGTTCTGCTTGCCCTTGATTTTGCAAAGTAAAGTGTTTAAGGCACAGCATGGTTTTACAAATGTCATTCAGAACTAAAACCAGCATCAGAGATGATCTGAGACCATTTGTAACCCTGTCCACCATTTTTTTTACAATCCGTACAAGGTTTGAATTCAAAAGAAATGCAAACATACATGGAGCGCATGTTCGCTCAGCATGGTAACTTTCCAGAATTCCATCAGATATGGTTATCATCCTTTTAAAAAACTGTAAATAGCATCCTCAGTATCCTACCCTGATAACCAACTTTACCTTAACTTCTTTATTGAATTAGCACTTTGAAATCATCCAAACAGAAAAGCAGCTGTTTGTAACTTTGACAAACATCACAGTCAAGAAACGTCATTGCTTCATAAACATACCTCTTAGTCTCATCTGTTGTTCAAACATTGTCACACTCGCTCACAGTCTTAACATCTTTACATTCTGCAGTCATTTGGCACAAAATCTGCATCTCCTTTCACGGCAATCTTAGAAGTTCACACATATTGCTGTGTGACTTTACAATTCTGATATCAACATCTTTAACCATATTTGTCTTTAGCAGCAGCATCATTGTTTCAGTACTCAGACATCTGAGATTGTCAATAGCAAGGTCCTTCTTAAAATATGGCAGATTAATAAAGACACTTAACTGTTCAACATATTTACTGTATATAGCCCACGATATACAATAACTGCACTGGCCATGGCTTTGTCTCATGTCTCTCTCTTTTACTCTCCCCTCAATTCCTGCCTATCTCAGCCATCCAACAGAGACAGAATTACAAAAATAGTGGAATTAAGCTGTTTTGTAAATTGTGTCAACCATCAGAGTGCAAAAGACACAAACAGGCCTCCTGAACTTCTTTTTGACTTTTAGATGAAAGAAAAAATATCACCATTTACCATTTATAGTTTCTGCAAAAGTACATATTTTTTGCTTGAGTAAACCGTTGTTAATTGGTAAACACCATCAATGAGTTACCCTACTCTATTTCATGATCTGTGTGGGATTACATTTACTGATAGCCAGTATTTTCAATTTTAAATGAGTTCATCTTCTGTCCTGTGTGTTCCTCTTGCTGATCGTTTCACTGAACCAGGTAAGAGAGTGATGAAGGGAAATACTCCCCTGGCTAAAATGTACCATACAGTTTTACGAAAAAAGCTTTCATTGATGTAGAGGGCTGTACTGTTCTTAATGGCTCGTTTTAACTTGATTTAGGTAAAAAAAAAATCCTTCATTTCAAGCAGCTCACATCTCTTATCTGAGATGTTTTCGACAGAGGCAACAAAAAGACCTCAAACAGGCTGTTGATTCTACTTGACGTGTTCAATAAAATCTCCCCTCTCAGGGTCCAAACCGTTCATGAAAGATCCTCCATTTCTAGCCAGGGGTGTGGTCAAGCCCTGCAGCACAGCTTCCTTCTCGTTCTTGTCCCGGTCATCGTTGAAATTGACTGACACAGTCCTCTTGGGCAGTGTGAACTCAGGAGTCGGGCTGAATCCCAGCTCTGACGACAGTTTGCGTTTAATTGAAGCAGCACGCTGAAATTTGTCGTAGATCTCAACGCTAACACGACGCCGTGTTTCCTTGAACTCAGCTGAGACGTTTGCTGTCCACTCTGCAGCGTGAGCTCGGATTTCTCCAACCTGCAGAGAGAAAGTGAGTGAGGTTAGAAGGTTACATTGTTTCAAAGTTGTCTGTTAGTGTTCAGCCAGCATTTGGGACCTGCCAGTTGATGAACATATAACATTATCTTTATCTTTTGACTACTTTATATCAACATGTCTAATAAGAATGATATCTCCACAAACTGATGAACAGCTTTGTAGTGTAACATAAACACATGGTATAGTCCTTCAGTGATCTGGAGCATATCGTTCATTGGCATGTAGAGGTGGTGCTGTAAGCAATAAAAATAAGGTACATACAGGTGAGCACACCTTTGACTGACCAAACAGAAGTAATGTGTATATTTCTGATGTTACACAGTATGACTTGTATGGAGTTATATATTCTGGAGTCACACTGAGATTCATTTCTTTTGATTATTGAAAAAAACAGCACAGCCTTTAATTGTTGTACATCTCATTGACATAGATAAACATCTCAGTATGTGTCAAAAATACCACATTGTGTTGAGATCTTTTACAGTATAAATAAAAATAAAGCTAATCACTATTTGCTTAAAATCCCCAGTTTCAATGAAGTTGGGATGATGTGTAAAATGTAAAAAAAAACAGAACATAATGATTTGCAAATCCTTTTTAACCTATATTCCATTAAAAACACTACAAAGACAAGATATTTATTGTTCAAACTGATACATTTTGTTGTTTTTTTAATATTCACCCATTTTGAATTTGATGCCTGCAACACGTTCAAAAAAGCTGGGACAGGGTCATGTTTACCACTGTGTTGCATCACCTTTCCTTTTAACAACACTAATTAAGCGTTTGGGAACTGAGGACACTAATTGGTGAAGCTTTGTAGGTGCAGGCAGGCCAGTCTAGTGCCCGCACTCTTTTACTACAAAGCCACGCTGTTGTAACATGTGCATAAAGTGTCTTGGTATTGTCTTGCTGAAATAAGCAGGGACGTCCCTGAAAAAGACATGGCTTGGATGGCAGCATATGTTGCTCCAAAACCTGTATGTACCTTTCAGCCTTCACAGATGGTCAAGTTAGCCATGGGCACTAACACACCCCCATACCATCACAGATGCTGGCTTTTCAACTTTGCACTGGTAACAATCTGTATTGTCTGCATTGATGTAGTGATGAACTGTGTTAACTGACTGACTGACTGGTTTTCTGAAGTGTTCCTGAGCCCAATATAATATCCTTTACACAATGATGTTAGTTTTTAACACAGTGCCACCTGAGGGGTCAAAGGTCACGGGCATTCAATGCTGGTTTACTGCCTTGCTGCTTATGTGCAGAGATTTCTCCAGATTCCCAGAATCTTTTGATGATATTATGGACTGTATATGATGAAATTCCTAAATACCTTGCAACTGTACATTGAAACATTGTTCTTAAACTATTTGACTATTTGCTCACGCAGTTGTTCACAAAGTGATGAACGCCACCCCATCCTTGCTTGTAAATGACTGAGCCTTTCAGAGATGCTCCTACTCTACCCAATCATGACACTCAGCTTTTTCCAGTTAAACTGTTCACCTGTGAAATGTTCCGAACAGGTGTTTTTTTTGAGCACTTCTCAACTATCAGTCTTTTGTTGGAATGTGTTTCAGACATTAAAAATGAGTGAATATTTCCAACAAAACAAAAAAGTTAAGCAGTTTGAACAATAAATATCTTGTCTTTGTTGTGTATTCAATTGAATATAGGTTAAACATCATTGTATTGTTGTTATTTACATTTTACACAACGTCCCAACTTCATTGGAATTGGGGATCTGCAGAGACAGGTGTGTGAATCTGATCCAAATTAGACTCCATTTATCTTGTGAAAAAGAACCATTTGGTCAAGATGTGAACTCAGTCAAAAATGCAAACCTCAGCTATGCGTTAGAAGTTCTTGAAGGACAGGTGCAGTTTGCATTTTTTATATAGTTCACTTTTCATCCTTTTAATTAGTGTCAGTAGCTAAAGATGTGATAGAGCACAACAAAACTTAGTCCTAAGAGTTATAACACACCTCATGTTCTGTACTGAACTCTTCTGCATGAATACAGCTGTGATGTTGCCTCTGCTTTCACACATAAAATAGGTTCTGAAGGTGTTGATAAAAAACTGATGGACTTTTTTTACATTAAGGAAAAAGTAGACTGACACAAAGCAGGGAAATGAAGCAGATGAGAGAAAAGAAAATGTTAATAGTATTTATATACTCAATGCATCACCACTTAACACATCTTATAACCATCTCCTTTCAATCTCTGTAGACTGCAATTCAAATGTAGTAAACCAGAAGTCACAGGTTTGTATATTATCCAGGAATTTGACTTAATCCCACATAAAGAAGCTTCTTATACTGCAGGATTGTAACCGGAATTTCTAAACAAAACGCTGTACAACTTAAAGAGATTAGACTACAGTAATGCTTGTATACACATCTTCTGTGGCAGTCCATTGATAAAATACTGAGATACAGAGATCTGCTGCCAGGCTTTGAACCCGAACGAGAAAGAGAGAACATTTCATTCCAGTTTTGGCTGGCCAGCACCAGCTGCAAGTGTCTGTTAGGATTGATTGAAAGCTTCTCAATGATGAGGTTTTGTACTGACCTGTATTACGTTTTTTTTTCTTAGTAATCTAATCTAAGGTTTTTTAAAAAAACATGTCTAATCATGGTTGCCGTAATTAGCTGTGCTTGTCCGAAATTTCCTGATTTAATCCTGTCTCCTCTTTCGTCATTTAATGCAAATCATATTAAATTAGTCTGCTTGTATTTCAGCTGCTGTTAACTTTAAAAGTGCCTTGTGATGATAATAAACTTATATACAGATCAGTGAGATGATGGTGTGTCACAGCAGGACTTCAGCATGAGATCCCTCAGAACATTAGTACACACACATCCACAATACATCACACACCACTTAACAGCTGTTGACGAAAAACAGAATTATTTAACTTATTGTGCTCCACCAGCAGGTTCAACATGTCATGTCATCATGTTTCTTTTAATGATTAAGTTTTCTCCCTTAAACTTTTTCTTGAGATTTAGATGTGTCATTTAAAACAGCCTAACATATAACATATTTCCCTAAACTCAGCTGAATCAAACACTGTAACCTGTGCTATATTTAGAGCACAAATGTTTCCAGATACGTTTCCTGATAATGATATCATCACACATTGTCCTCCGTCTCTCTCTGGGTACGCTCACAGTAATGGCCTACGACTGTAAATGTGTGTGCGTTGCAGACAGTGGATTGGATTAGAAAAGTGTCTTATCAAAGAAATTAAGTTAAGCAGAGGGCAAAAGTTAAGTAAGGGACATGGCACTGAGACGAGTCGTGGCATGGTGCTCAGACAGTCTTCAGAACAAGAACAGAGGCAAACTCGTGGAGAAATCCTATAAGAAATGAGGAAAGGTCGATGAATGAAGGAGTCTCATACCTCTTCTTTGGTCCTCTTCGAGATGACTCTGAACCAGTCTCCTATCATGCTGAGGATGGCAGCAAAGTAAGCTAGTCCAACCAAAATCCAGAACCATACGACTGGTTTGTAGTAATCCAAGTACTCTATTTCTGAACCACCTGAACACAGACACAGAGATGGAGGCAATGAACATCAGGTAAACAGAGGAAGAAAGCCAGACAGTTTTTTTGTATTGGTATTAATCACCGTTTGCATTTTTACCTGCCACAAAGTCCCCAAACCCAATGGTAGTCAGGGTGATGACTACAAAGTAAAGAGACTCCAGTGCAGACCAGCCCTCAATGTGTTTAAAGATGGCTGCCGGTAGAGCCACAAACAGCAAGCAGCCAAACAGCACAAACAGCAGGGTGGAGATGACACGGATCTTGGTCTGACTGATATCCCAATGCTGCGGGAGGAAGGAAGCAGAAGAGATAATATGATGTTGATTTGGAATTCACCTCTGTAACTGGCAGGTGTGTTTGGCTCTTCCATTGAGATCTGGTGTTTGTTCTGTTTGTGATGAAACATGAAGTCCCTCTGGGACTTGTATTTTGTGTAAGAGATTCATAAAGCTGTATTGCGAACATGGACTGCTGAAAACATGGTTGTAGCTCAAATACCAGTATAGCCTTGTGGTTATGTTCCCCATTATGCTAGCCCTTGAGTGGTTGGTCTTGGTTCAAATCCAAACTGTGGCGTCTTTCCTTCATGTCAATCTCCACTCTCGCCTGTTTCTTGCTCTATCCACTGTTCTGTCCTCTCTGTAAAAGGCCTGATTAAGCCTGAATAAAAAAATAACTTAAAACAAAACATGGTCATGGCTTTGGTGACTTCACCCTCTAGTTTATGAAGAGTTGGTCTGAAGCCCAAAGACGTCAGTCACGACACTGGAAATGCTAATGCCAAATAACTTCTAGCTCATATAAGAAACCAGCATGGGTTGTTAATTTAATGTACCAAATTTCCTACTAGTCCATTTAAAACTTGGTAAACATGACCCTGTCCCAGCTTTTTGTGAACATGTTGCAGGCATCAAATTCAAAATGAGGGAATATTTGAAAAAAAAAACACAAAGCCCCATAAAGTTTATCACTTGGAACAATAAATGTCTTGTCTTTGTAGTGTATTCAACCGAATATACACAATGTCTATACACAATGTCCCAACTTTGGCAACTTGACTTTGGGTTGTATCCCTCATGTTTAAGGAACTAAGTCCTAGAGGTGCTTGAGAAAATTATTTCTTGATATGTTTCTGTCTGAACCAGACGCGTAACTGAAACCACTTCTTGAGCAAATGTAAAACAGCCAGAGCCTGACTGTAGCAGACGCATCATTTCCATACAAATTGGTCCCATGGGTGCAGTAAGTAGAAAACACATTCACAGTATTCACAAAGGAAAATACAGAACAATCTGGCAGCAGAGGCACAAGTCTTTGACAAACACACCCTCAAACAAACAATGACCCCTTTGTCCTCGGCCCTCAGTCTTCAACACAATATTAAATACAGGGTCCCTCAGGTGCTCTAAGGGGAGCAAAAACAGACATTCATTGATTCAAGTCATTGATTCTGAAGTCACACTATGGGTCATTTTATTCAAGACTAGAAAGCAAAACATTCAATGAAACCACTCCAACTTTACGAAACATCCACACAAACTGTGGGAACTTATTTCAAAATATGTATTCAGTCACAGTGCAAGGCTGAAAACACACTCTAATGCTTGGTAATCCTCACAGTCTGAAACTAAACTGGAGAATTATTCATCCAAACGTAAATTGGTCAAAGACTGTTCATACAGTAGCTCTGGCGGCTTTCACAATGAGCATTTGTGCTCCCTGTCCCCAAAGTATGTTTTTTCTAAATACAACGCATCCAGAAAATATTCACAGTGCTTTACTTTTTCCACATTTTGTGATGTTACAGCCTAATTTCAATATGGAATGAATTAATTTTTCCCTGAATATTCTGAGAACTGTCTGTAGACCTCCAAGACAGTATTGTTTTGAGACACAAATCTGGGGGGTATAGAAAAATTTATGCTGCTTTGGAGGTCCCAATGAGCACAGTGGCCATCATACATAAATGGAAGAAGCCCCAAACTACCAGGACTCTTCTTAGAGCTGACTGTCTGTCTAAACTGTGTGATCAAGGAAGTGGGGCCTTATTCAGGGAGGTGACCAAGAACCTGATGGTCACTCTGTCAAAGTTTCAGTGATCCTCTGTGGAGATAGAAGAACCTTCCACAAGGACAACCATCTCTGCATTAATCCACCAATCAGGCCTGTATGGCTTCAGTCTGAGTGAATAGACTGAAGCCACTCCTTAGTTAAATACACATCACAGCCTGCCTGGAGTTTGTCAAAAGGCACCTAAAGGACTCTCGGACAACAAGAATGTATGGTGTGAATGCCAGGCGTCAGAGTGGAGGAAACCAGGCACCACTCATCACCTGGACCATATCATCCCAACAGTGAAGCATGGTGGTGGCAGCATCATAGTTTTAAGGGACTGGGAGACCAGTCAGGATTGGAGGAAAGATGAATGCAGCAATTTGCAGAGACATCCTGGAGTTGGTGAGCACCAACGCTCCCCATCCAACCTGATGGAGCTTGAGAGGTGCTGGCAAAAAGGAATGAGTCAAACTGCCCAAAGATAGGTGAGCCAAGCTTGTGGCAGCATATTCAAAAATATTTCAGGCTGTAATTGCTGACAAAGGAGCATCAACAAAGTATTGAGCAAAGGCTGTGAATACTTATGTGCATGTGATTTCTTAGTTTTTAATCAATTTGCAAAAATCCCCCCAAAAAACTTTTTTATGTTGTCATTTTGGGGTTTTGTGTGTAGATTTTTCAGGAAAAAAAACTGAATTTAATCCATTTTGGAATGAAGCTATAAAATAAAATGTGGAAAACGTGAAACGCTGTGAATACTTTCCAGATGCACTGTATACATGCCTTCAGAATTGACTGTTAAAAGGTCAATAATCCAAAAGATAAATGACACAATTCATTGGTCAAAAACCAAGATGACTGTGTTCCTGAAAGCTTATTTATGAAGGTTTGATTTCCACTGCCAAATAAACAGTATGTTGTACATATACATATGAAGTGTTTTTCTGTACCACATGCTTTAGTTACATCTGTGCATAGCCTGCTAGTTAAATCAGAAGCTGGCCTTTTCAAATAGAACCCAAAAGAGCCCGTGTGGGTGAAGATATTGTAGAGTGCTTCACTGTAAATTATTCAGACTAACCTCTTCAGACTTGCCCTTTGCACACCCAAAACTTGTGTGCACTCTCCTTTAAAATACAGCAAACAGCAGACATACCCAATAAGCAGCACATTGTTCAAATAAGTCCTTAAGACAACCAGAATCTGTATTTTTTCATACATTACAAAAATATTTAAGTATGTGAAAGGTACAAAACATATCTTTAACACCTTTAAGAGTTGTTTCCTCTCATGCTGTTAATGCAAACATGCACAGCTAAGGTCAGTTAATCTGTAAGTATTTATTTTGACAACATTCAGATCATAATATTATTTGTGGAATTTACTTCCCTTCATTGGTTGTGCCTGTAGTGTCACTAATACATTCCTATCAAGAGATATAACCATAAGCGAGTTAAACTGAATTAAAATCATTGAATGAAAAATTCTTATCCTATGGCACATTATTGATTTCTATATCAAGCCCCAAACTGTAACTGGCCCTGTGTGAGTTAACTATACAGAATGTATCTGTACACTGGTTGTGTTTGTGTATGCTCTTCCAGACTCACCACAAACATCTTCTCCACTCGAGTGATGCCTTTGCCAAATATGGTGCCAAGCTGATCTCCAACACCAGCTAATAGGAAGCCAAACAGAGGGATTCCCAACAAAGCATAAATGATGCAGAAGATCCGGCCACCTTCAGTGTGAGGGGAGATGTTCCCAAAACCTGAAGAGAGGACCAGCATAAAAAGAGGTTTAGAATAAGTTGACATCTTAATGCTTCCAGTGTGCTGGTATAAAAAACATAAAAAGAGAATCTTTTACAAAAAGTTTTTTTAATATCCACAAAAAAGAGTAAAAAAAAGTAGAGATAAGAGTCATTAAAAAACACACATGAGCTGCAGATTAATATCCACAACAGTGTCATTCTGAGTGGTGAATAAGGACAAAATAAATGAACTTCCTTCTAATCATATTAAATATACTAAAATATCATTATGTGTTTTGTGTATATTTCTCAGTGTGTGAACCCTACCAATAGTTGTGATGACAGTCCCGGCAAAAAAGAAGGCAGAGCTCAAGTCCCACAGGCTGCTGTGATTGGTCAGTGTCCCTGCAGGGTTAACTCCTGAACGTACTGCAGACACAACTTGCTGATGGAAGAGGGAGAGAGAGAGGAAGTAATGCACTTATACTGGTGTTTTTAATCAACAATACAAAACTGTGAAAGTCAGTCCTTTAAATTCTGGTTAAAAACAAACAAATCACAGAAACACAGGAACGTTTCCCCTTCTTCCTCTTGCTAAAGAGCTGTCCATGGTGCTGAAACTATAGACTGTATGAGTAATGTTTGTGTGTGAGGTCAGTCTCACCTTCACCAGCTCTTCAAGCTGGCTCTGGTTGACACAGGGATGTCTGGACAAGAACTCCAGCTTCTGGGTCAGGATGGCCAAACGCTGGGCACTGAGTGAGGAATAATATGAGCTGGGGGTGAGTAACATTCATTGGTAACTGTGGCTTGATGTGTCAGAAACAGGGTCCACTTTTGGGTCAGGTTCCTACTTTTGTAAGCTAACATTTGTCTCTGATTGATGACTGTATTGCAGATTCTGCAAAACCAAAAGTTCTGATTGTGATTTTAATATTTTCATATTGGGCTCGAGCTATTTTGTAACTGAAAAATTACCATTGACAGTTCCATAATAACTCACAAGTAGTTACCTTTAATCACATTTAACAGCGACTGGAATGGATGGATAGTGCTGCTAATATTTACCAAATGAAATATTGTAAATGCCACAGCTTTCCCCAGAGGGTTATAGACTCTAAATCTACAGTGTTAAAAAAGTAATTTAACAGATAATAAAAATGAAATTCTTCCTGGTTATACATTTAGTTGGTGGTGGGCAATGAGTAATTTGACAAGAGTTGAGTAAACCTGAAAGATATCTTTGTAATTGTTATAAAGTGATGTTTTCCTGCAAAACATTTAGGCAGAGCAAAACAGAACTGAATTACAGAGGCCCAAGTATTGAACCTTGGGGAACCTCACATCTAAAAATTATCCACTCTAACACTCCAACTGTGCTTTTTTGTGTGTTTTTGTGTACCACTGGTGCTTCAGGCAACAATATTTGGGAATCACTGTAGATAAAACACAACATCTCTCCATATTTTCTTGAGAAAATAAATAATTTGATTTTGAATTATAACCTGTATTTTTTTTTTCAAAGCACCCAAGAAATGGTTGCACTTTACAAGTTATTTGTAGCATTAAGACAGAATGACAGATGCAAGTATTTTATGGGTAAGAGGTTGGATGTGTAATTTAAAGAGTGGATTAAATCTCAGATGATGGGGTAAACAGACAGAAGGACGGGTGCATATAAATATATCACCTACATACCTCTCATGAGGCTGCTCCAGGGACCTGAAGACGGCTGCTCCCATCACAAGGTACAGAACCACCAACAGAAAGATGGCTGACACTGTCTTCCATTTCATCACTGTGGCAACAACCTGAAACACTTAAATTGATTAATATACCAGCCTGCACAAAGAAGGCTTCCTGAACTATACTTTGGCAGTCTTAAAATATATTTTTTGATGGGAGTTTTCCCCCACTGTGGAATGAAAAACCTTTGAAATAATAAATAATAATAAAAAAAAAAAAACCGTAAGAACATAAATAAAAAAATCTCACCTCACTCTCCTCCCGGGGAGTCATTGTGATTGGCTTTGTGGAGAAGGAGAGGCGGGGCTTGGTGTTGTGAGTGGCGGATTTAGGATCCAATAAGTCTGGAGCTGCCACTGTCAGGAGACATGAGAAAAAGGCAGTGAATTTTTTTTCTTCTACACTTTCCACCCCCTACCCCGTCTGTGCTCTCCCTTACTCCAGTCCAACACACTTAGCTGTTAATTTTAGAACTTCTTATAAATAAATCACCAACCAAGACTTTAAATGGCCATTAAATTCAAACACTGGTGAAAGCATGTATCAGGCACGAGCATTTAGTCTTCTGACTTCTTTTCCAGTCATGCTGCAACACTGGGGTGTGCTTTATGTGTGTGTGCTGTTATAAGATACAGAGAGCTGTTGAAAATGAGAGGTATGCTTAGAGCTGGAGGAGAGAGGAAGAGAGGCACGTGAGTCCTGTGCATCTTTAATTTAGGGGGATGAAAAATGTGAGCTGCTGCAGTCTTTGTTGTTTGTGAATGAACTACTTTCAGCTTCATCATGAAACTTTATTAACCGGGTTTGATGTACATGATTCTGTTTGTGTATAAGACAGGAAATACCAGAGCAGTATGTTAAGTTCTGTGGCCTCAGTTTTCCTCTTGTTCTTTAGCATACTGTTCTGTAAATTGCATGTTAAATTGAAACTAAACTCAATGTATAATCATGAACAAGGGAGAAAATACATGTCATGGGTTTGTGAATTACTCAATGTTCCATCCTGATTCATGCTAATATTTCAATCAGTTTTCTATCTATCATTAATTCTAAAACTCAAAATAAACGGTGCTTAAAATAGTTGAGGGAATTAATCCAAATACTCTCAGCTACAACTTCAATACTATGTAAGTAAGTTTAAATAAGATGACACCAACCAAAAAGTGCTTTAGTATTTGGTAGCTTTTTAAAGATGTACTTAGTTTTTAAACGCTTAAAAGCTTGACTACAAGTGACATTACTGTATGCAAAACTGAAAAAAAAAAACCCTGAAAAAGACATGGATCTTTTGTGCCTTTTTTGACTTTAAGCTTCCATTCAGCCTTAATGGATTAGAGTTTAAAAAATACCATTCAAAGTACTGAAGTTGACTGATTTCTACATTTAGCTCTGACCAAAACACACCAATGTGTGCTGAAAACTTAGATTAAATCTCCTCAAGTCAGGGTCATTTTAGGCGCTGTCTGAATTTTAGAACAGGGTTTAAATGATTTTGATTTTAAATTAAATTAAAGAAAAGAGAATAGCAGACGAATTGAATGTGACACATGAAACTTGAGATGCTCAGCTGCTTTGATGAAAGATTTTAGTTGGTCTGTCTTATACATTGATATACTTGGGTAGATAAATATTTAATGATGAAAACAAACAGGCAGGCATTGCAGCTGTGCAGGTCGCAGGGCTTTATAAGCTTCAATACACTCTTATGCTTTGTCCTTTTTGTCTCCATAATCAAAGTAAAATAAGTGTTACAACTAGCATGAGCTGCTAGAACCAAATGATATATTTAAAATGAGCTGTATTGTTATTTGAACATGAGCTAGCTTACATTACACTCGAAAACTTGTTTGAAACTGAACCAGTTAAAGAAGTTCCCTTTCACTCTGTGTACTCACTCCTTTTTGTAGCCTATCCGATGCCCTCCGCTCTCCTCTTCTCCTCATCCGACGCTCTCACTGTGTTTGGGGGAATCTTTCCTCCTCTGCGTGTCTCCTCCCTGCGGGGCTGAAGCGTGGGAACGAGCACGCGCTCCGTGTTTCTGCTGCTCCTTGCCTCTTCTTTCACCGGGCTCTGATGCTGAACTTTACTCGGTGGTTGAGTTACATTTACTGCCTAACACTGTGAAGAGCTTTCCCTGTGCCCCCTCCCTCTGCTCAGCTCTCCTGTACCCACCCTGCTCTGTCTGTGCCCTCGCTTTTGAGCGCCCCGGTGGAGCGATGGGATAACACCGAGAGGAAGGAGGAGGGGGAGGAGGAAAAATGAGGGGATGAGTGGAGGTGGAGGGCACAGGGAGTTGGTTCCCAAAAGAGGGTTCATTGAATCACTGGTGGTATCTATCCTTCTTTACTCAATCTAGTGACTTCATGCTTATTCACAAAAGGTGAGGAGACACTTTTTGTCTGTAAGTCCACCTTTCCTTCATTCTGCTGTCTCCACATGCATCTGCAGTGTGACGACCACAGCTCGGAAGGAAGTTAGACACAACCACCATTAGATTATTACAGCTTTATATGGCTATTCGGATTGGTCTGAGGGATAACAACATTTATTCACTTTATAATCACTTTATGAAAGTAAAGGATACGAGTGCATAGAAGAGTGAAGTGAAGAAGTGCAAGTAAGATGACAGGGAGGGAATTAACAGTTTGTGTCTATTCTACTGCCAGAATTTATAAAACTCTTTGACTCTTACAGAAAAGTTCCTCTCAAATACAAAAAACAACGTGTATTTAGACTATGTTAGTTTTCTTTTTTCCCTTTAAATGGTTAAGACACCAAAGATGAACCTTGTGACCTTGTGAGGTCCCAAAGCCCTATTCAATGGTCCTTGAGTAAGGCTTCTGTTGCTGCAGTTGTCTGAGATATAGTAATATAAGATAAATGGTTTTTATCACTGTATCAGATAGGTTGAGTTTTCTGACAGTTGTAGCTTTGAACATGTAGAATGTTTTCTGTCAAAGAAGACACCCACTGTTCTCCTGCTGTGTTATAACTGGACTGAATGAGTACAGGCGCTTTAAACTCACTGAATGAACACAAAGCAGTTTTATCACCACATTCATTTCCTGCAGTCAAACTCTTCTTTGTTCAAAAATATTTACTGATACTGACATTTTCACAATTTCAATGCAGACTTGTTATTTCATGTTTTCCCTCTGTAAAGATAAGAACCCCAGAACAGAAAAGGATCCATCACTGTCATGAAGTTTGTTGATCAAGGTGCACAAAAATAGATGCATTAATATCATAAAAAGAGAGAAAACAGGCATTAACCAGTCAGATGCTCATAATGGTTGCTAGATTGGTGTGAAGTCCAAGGTGAGGGAGAGAAGGGAGAGGTGCAGAAATAGACTTGTCAGGTGATGCTAACTGACATGAAGACAATACACCAGAGCTTGATGTCCCACAGTAAATGTTTACAGTGATGAGTGACAGCTGTTGGATGATCTGCAGGAATCTGACATCAGTGAAGCCCAAGCTCTGTGATTAAAACAAAAATGCTGCCAACTCACTTTAAGATTATACAGTGCTGTATGTGTTTGTGATTGAAACAATCAAACCGATGAGTCACAGTCTGCCGATCACACACTAATCAAGAGCCTGCAGGTGTAGAGGCTGAAATGTAAAAAAAACCCATGGTGTTTAGAAGACGACCATTCATTTTCATACATCAGGATATATAGTAGTTTTATTTTTATTACCTGCACAGACTGGTTTAAGGACTGAGCATGTGTACACGTCACAGGGCCAAGTCTTCTACTTACACTAGAGCAAAGTCCTCGACTGAAAGAGCCTTGCAAGATGACCAAAGTTACTTGAGGATTGTTTTGTTTTTCTTTGGCATCATCTGTGTGATAATTTTGCCTGTTTTGTAGCCAGGTTGCATAACTTTTTCTACATTTTAAGTCTCTTTGTGATTGTTTTTCTGTTAATCAGTGGTGTCACAGTTAGACCCTCTCAGTTATTTATCCCTAAGCTTACATGTTACATGGCAGGGTTCAACCTCAGATGACAATCATTAGTTTAATTGGCTGCATTCTAGGTTAACCTGTCTGAATAAGACATATTTTTGGATGACTTCATCCCACTATTGAAAGTGTTTACAATGACTACCAGACACAACCTGGAGTCATCAATCTCTCATGCTTCACTGGTGTTTCTCTCTTTGTTTCTTTTTCGTTTTCTTTTTCTTTACCTCTTTCCCACCCCCTCCATATGTCTCCCTCACCTCTCTCTCTCTATCATTCAGCCCCTGATGAGAACTTAATAGCAGTTATAATGTTGCTGTTTCCACCTAATCACTCCAACATCCAAACAATAATTATATGGCTAAAGATAGATACAGTGTGTGTGTGTGTGTGTGTGTCTGTGTGTCTGTGTGTCTGTGTCTCTGTGTGTGTGTGTGTGTGTGTCTGTTTGTGTATTAGAAAAAAAAGCACAATTACAGTCATGGTTTTGGTTGAGCTCATCTGTCTTAATTTGTGCACACCTGCTGCTCAGTGTAGAGGGACAAACAGACCAGAAATCTAAACATCTTAACAAGAATCTTTTAACACTATAAAGTGTTTGTTTATTGATTCAGTCTTCACTGAACTACATACTGAACAACAAAGACAAACCTAAAAGACATATATGCAAACACATGAAAATAATCCTGAACCCATTGAACAAACAAAAGCGAAGCCAATCTCCCTTAAAAGAAAGATAACTAATAGCACTTATATACACCGACTTAACAGGCATCACTAGGACTACAGTGCAAAACACACAACTTCATGACATGTACAAGTGGGACTTTGTGCTATGGTCCCTGAGGTGTTTGTACAGCAGCTGACTTGTGTGGAGTTGTTCTTGGAGTTGATGATAAAATGACTAATGCCCATTCCAAATCAGAATATTTACTAAATGTTCAAAATGTGAAAATTTAATGTTCAGAAATTTGTATCAAGTTATGTGTGGAGTGCTCTGATAATGCCAACACAACACACCAACAGATTTCATTCACCCACAACCACAGTCTCCTCTCTCAGAAGTGGAAATCTTAAAAAATCTCCTGCGATTCTACATGATGACAAACTAACCAATGCTACCTGCTTATAGCTACCTGCTTAGCTACCTGCTACATCCACCACAGAAGAGACTTCTGCCCAACTCCTCTCCTTGCCTCTTAGAACTGTCACATGGCTGTTTGTTGTATTTCATCCTTCAGTCAGACTGCCTCTTGACTGGCTGTTGTTCCCTTTTACATATCAATCTACAGGTTGTATGCTTGGCTGGTCAGGGTGTCTCAGGCTGCTGTTCAGTTGAATTAACCTCTAAACCGGTGGTTATGATTACTCCAGGGGGCAAGGTATGCTACTGGCCGTGAGCAAGGATTAGTATATACTGGATGACAGGTCGTAGCGGAAGTAAGGGGCTGTCGAACACTGAGTTTTTTAGATATACTCAAGGGGAGTTTTGATGTTTCTGCAGCCAGCCTCAAGCAGAACCTTAAAGACCTGCAGGCTTAGCCCTTCTGCAGCTTGTTTGTAATCCACCCCGAGTGGCCGTTTAAAGAACTGCATTGTTGACATTTCTACATCAGCTTCAGTCATTTCAGCTTCTGAGGTTTGCTCTAAACACGTTTCCTCATACTGGGGAATTTAAATAAACATATGGAAAAACTGTATATCCACGTCTTTATCTGTTTATCTTTCAGCTGATATTTAATCCTGCTTCATGGAGGGAGGTGTCCTGAGTGGAACAATGCTGATGACTCACGCCTAACAGAAATATTATTTCAATTTTAGGTGTCATTATGTCTGCATGCCTGTGAGTCACGTCTCGTGCTGCAAAAGCTAATTTAGAAAACTGATTGCTTAATGATAGCAGTCAGTCGGATGTATGATAATCAATGCTGATACTTAGTCACAGCCAATTAACACAGCAGTGATCAAATACAGAGCTCTTATTTCTGCTTATTTTTCCATCATTCATTATCAGTGTTAAGCAGTCCGTCTAAAGACACAAAAATGCTGCTCTGGAATGAAACCTTGCTTGATTAAAACATGATCTAACAACCTGCTTGCTGATTTAAAAAAAAAAAGATTTTCCCAAAACAATATATTTTTATGAAATATTGTTAGTTTTACAATTTTGGGTTTCCTGAAATCTGAGGTATCGTGTAGACCTTTCATTATGGAAAAGACAAAGAAAAACAAGAACAGCTAACTCAAGTCTTAAAGCAAGAGCTGTTAATCATTTAATTGTGTGCAGCTGTATGTAGATTAATTTCTCAGCCACTGTTGTTGTGTACACACAAAGACACAAAGTGACTATCTTTGCCCAGTGTAAAATACCCTGGATTAGAAAAGTTCCAGTTATTATGAGGAATTGAATCTCCAGTTTTCATTTGGTTGTATGAGTATGAGACCGTACACGGCTTTGACACTGTAGCTACTCCTGTGATCACCATGTTTGTTATTTATTAAAAGTTTTATGTGGAATCTGAGAGTGTACCTCACACACTTGGGAAATATACCCCTTTTCTTACAGTACCATAACAATTTACTACTGTGGTAATTTTATTTACAATAATAATCGTCAAAGATTTTTGAGAATTCCCAAAACCCTTGATTTTATCAATACCTTTGCCTGCTTGCTCATACGTGAGACTGTGACAATATTTGCAAAATCAAAAAAAAAAAAAAAAAATTAAAAAAAATTTATGTGTATATGAATGTAGGTGTGTATGAAAAATAGAAAATAGAGACATTCCTACAGGTGACTGGTCCGGACACTATGGTGCCCCCTCAGATACCTGGGGAGAACCGACCCTGGGTTACTGGGGCATTATGTCCAAGCAGGCAATTAGACGCCTACGAAGCGGAACTGCTGTGTGTGTGTGTGTGTGTGTGTGTGTGTGTGTGTGTGTGTGTGTGTGTGTGTGTGTGTGTGTGTGTGTGTGTGTGTGTGTGTGTATGTGTGTGTGTGTGTCATATGAAGCCACAAAATTAGTGCTTCCTCGGATTTTCTGTAATGACCTGTACTGTGGAGGACTTGGCTTGTGGAATGTGACAGCAACTATTTCAAGCAAGTTCACAGAATGGAAGCAGAGTATTACTCACTCAGCTCCAACTGCTCAGCCATCCACTGCACTGACTCTGGACATGTTTGCCTCCTTTTTCACTGAGAAGTTGGCAACCATCAGCAACCACTTCCCATACACGCACTGTTCCAACTCAGTCAGCTCTCTCTGACTCAGGTCAGTCAGGTCTCTAGACTTCTCCTAAACTCAAAACTTACAACCTGTCCTGTCGATCCAACACCTCTCAGACCATCCTGCAGACCATCCTGCCCACAATCAAACCTGCAGTGACACACCTTGTCAATTTCTCCTTGAAATCTGGTATCTTTCCCATGGCTTTTAAGCAAACTCAGGTCACCCCACTGCTCAAAAAGCCTAATCTCAACCCAGCCCAGGTTGAAAATTAGTCTCCCTTCTGCCATTTTTTGTATAAAAAACTTGAGTGCACAGTCTTTAACCAAGTTTCTGAGCATCTGCAGAAGAACAACCTGATTGATGCCTATAAATCTGGCTTCAGGCATGACCACTCCACTGAGATCACACTCCTGTCAGTCACAGAGTCCCTGCAACTGGCTCAAGCTGCTGGTCAGTCCTCTGTCCTATACTGCTTGACCTGTCTGCTGCCTAGTTCATTCAGAGTGTCATGGCGAGGAGAAGTGTCTGAATCACATGGTTTATCAACAGGGGTACCCCAGGGATCAGTGCTTGGTCCCCTACTCTTCTGCAGTGATCTGCTCACATGGCTTCTCCTACCCCTGCTTTGCTGACGACACTCAGATTTTCATGTCTAGTATGGCTCTAAATCTCCTCTGTCATTCCCAAATAGTGGAATGAATATATAATGAATATGAACTTTATATGATCTGCAGAGTCCTTTACTACTTTTAAGAGATGCCTGAAGACTCACCTGTTCCAGGAACACTTGGGTACTTAATCTGAACCTACTCCTCTTTGTTCTCAGGGATTGAATGAATCAGAAGGTCTCAGACCAGCTCTTAGTAAATGAAAGAATGAAAGATATTGTTGATATTGAGTTTTAGTTTTGGCTGCATTATTTCAGATGGAATATCTAAAAAAAAAAAAAAAAGTTTTTTTTAAAGGGGTCAATACTAATTTATTAATTTGGAAACATGTTTTAGCTCCAGGAAGCAGTAACAGACTTCCTGATGAGCTTTCAATAGCTCCAGATTCTGCAGTAGCAAAGTTTTGGGTCATTGCCTTAAATGTGTCAATGAAGTGACAATGGCTGTTTGTGTTGTTAGAGGTCTATGCACTGAAAATAAGACTTGTCTGTATGGGCAGTAATGGCCGATAATGTTGCCATTATTTCGGTAAGCGTTTGTTGTTATTATATTCGAGTCCATGGTTAAAAATAGTTCCCATTGTTTTGACTGTTGGGGCCACAAAAACGAGGATCTTAATCCTTGTTACATAACTGAACGGAGGCACGGCCTTCAGTATGGGACCCATATGTGTGTGTGGAGGTATGCGTGAATCAGTGGCTGTGCTTGTTTGAGTTTGCATGTGAATGCACTTGGGTTATGCTAAAGACAAACAAAGCCACGCATTTGCGTGACATGGTGCTGGGAACAACTGTCAGAAAAATAGCACTTATAGGAAACTGCAGGTGATTTTGACAGCCTTCAGATGGAGAAAGCACAACCAAAATTACTTGAAACACTGATAGTGTTTATGTGGTGCTATTGCTGCACTGCTGTTAAGTATGGGCACATCAAAATACTTGTTAAATGCATTGTCTCCCAATATGTCAGCTAAATTTGCATGAGCTCATTAAATGTGTACGTCTGTTATTTGTGTGTCTGACAAATTTAAGCTTTTGTCATAAATATATATAGTAGCAGCAATTTGACTGGGACAATCTATCACTGACTAAGACACTTGGCGGCTGGGGTTCCAAACTTTTGTGACCACGGTGGAGCCCAATGTGGTATTTTTCACAGGGCCTAGAATCCCAGGGCAGTGTCCCTGGTAATACTACCCATACAACAAATAAAGAAGGAGTCTCCAAGGCTAAATGGCTGTAAATGCTTCAAATCTTTCCCTGTATCACCTTTCAGGGTAATCTTTTTTTTAAAATCTCTTATCCTCCTGATCTAACCTTTTTTTGCCTGCTCCTGTTTTTATTCTTACATCTTTGCCTCAGATATGGGTCTTCTCTTTGCAGCTATTGCTCTGCCTCTGTCCCTCTGTTTAAATCTTTTAATAATCTGTTGTTCCCTCTACTCGCTTTCTTTCTTTTGCACAGTTTCTTTCCTTTCTGCTCCTGCTAAAGACAAGAGTAGAAGGATACATATAGAGAAGGGCAGTTGAGTGTTATAGTAAAAAGGAGCAGGTCCAAGATGAGGAGATGAGAGCAGGGAGAAGAGGAGAGGGGGAGGATAGGAGGGCAGGAGAGGGGATGAGAAAGAGGGTTAGAAAATGCAGCGTTGCCATCTGCACTGACGGGGATGATGATTAGAGTAGACCCCACAAGAGAAAAAACGTGAGTTATAAATAGAGCAGTGTGGTTAAAAAAAACTCCACAATATTCACCTTCATCTGGTTCAGGCAACAGAAGTTAAATACACTAAGATTTGTTGATGGGGAGATAACAGAAACTCTGCATCTGTCCAACCCTTAATATGTACAACTGTAGGCTGATGATACAGACGTGTTATGGCTAAACCAATGATTTCACTTTAATGTCCTATTTGTATCTTTTCTACCAAGTCTTTCTTTATTTTTCAAAGTCAGAGACTGAATCCCTCTCATCCTTATTATCATCTTACAGAGAGGATGACAGTTTCTGGCCTTCTAAACAGCATGAGTTAACATTTTATGACCATGTTTTCATGTGTTTCAGTAAGCCATGTCGATGTGACAGTGAGCCAGCACAAATCCAGGACACTTAAAGTGAATCTTAAATGGAATTCAGCCATCATTCCTTTTATTATTTATATCAGTGCTTTTACCACCTCTGACATATAAAAACGTTTTTACCTAAACTCTAACCAACATTAACCTAATACTTGTGTCAATGCGCTTTTATAGATTTCCAGTATTAATTTGCTATTTTTGGCATCCTTTTAAAATAAAAAAAAATGTATCATTCTTTCACATTACTACCATACCAGTTCCAATGAAGTTGGGACTTTGTGTAAAACATAAATAAA